>VUQR01012513.1:0-12840 GCA_015108515.1 Hemichromis elongatus | reverse complement strand
CTGTCAGCTGAAAGCTGTTCTGTTTCCAGAGATTCCTGGAGAGCGACTGCTCCTAGACTGTGGGATGGGCGTGAAGCCACTGCAAGTTGCTTTATGTCACAGGTGTCTAACTCCAGGCCTCGAGGGCCGGTGTCCTGCAGGTTTTAGATGTGTCCTTGATCCAAAACGGCTGATTTAAATGGATAAATTACCTCTTCAACATGTCTCGTAGAGCTCCAGAAGCCTGGTAATGAACTCATCATTTGATTCAGGTGTATTGACACAGGGTGAGATCGAAAACCTGCAGGACACGGGCCCTCGAGGCCTGGAGTTAGACACCCCTGCTTTATGTGGACAATGAAGTGAAAAACATGGAAGTGAAACAAAGGCCAATTATTTGATTATTTTTTAAATCTCTGAACCCTCCTGGTTGGATGAGAGATGCCAAATTTGGCAATTTTTCTCAGCAATATGCTGTAATGACAAATGTGCTGATTAGATATTCAACTTCATTTTATTCAATTAAGCATTTGTGAATAATGGTTTGCTGCTCCAAATCGCAGCTTAAAATATGTCACATTTTTTCCCCAAGTTTAATTTCTTCCGCATGACTCATTTAAAAAAAAATATTGTGCTTTAACCAGAATCTGTAGAAAAACAAAAACAACCCCTGAGCTCTTAACCACAACTAAGAAACCATGACTGGCAACAATCACATGCCAACAATCTGCACTGGAAGGAAAACTTGAACATATGCAAATAATAAAATAATGCAACGTAGCTCAAAAAGGGCACAAAGAGGAGAAAGTTACGAGCGGGTTGTTAGACGCAACATTCAGACGCGATGACGACAGAGATTGAGCTGCAGAGTTTTTTGTGTGCGTTCATGGCGGGTGTTGAAGGTCGAGGTTTACATTCTCATTAAGGTTCATGGCATCCACCCGATATCCCTTTGCTGGTACAACTAACCAACCACGCTGCTGTTGTGTTAATACTTTACGCAAATTTAACCTTAAGAACAGTAAAAATAGCACAAAATATGATCATTTTTGTGAAGTTCTATGATTCACAATTGGACAGCCCTTAGCATTTTTCAAACCTTAAAAAAATCAAAACAAAACACATTCTAACACATAGTTAATGTTCGCAAAAAGCTACAAACGCAAATCCAGGTCCTCTCTTAAACCTGACCTTGTTGGATTAAATTTGACACTTTTGCACTTAAACAAGCAACAACTGAAAATGACATTTAAAAGCATAAAATACATATATAAATATTAAATATTAAGCCAGCACTGACTTTTCGTTTCACAATGCAAATGGCAGTCACCCATGTTAAAAGGATCCACTCATACAACCACAGCCTTACACTGCTTCTCTTTATATCAGCTCACCTGACTTCAGAAAATCTCAAAAGAGCCTCAAAAGAATGTCGCCCACCCCACAAACATCAACGATGTGTTAAAAAGCTTTTTCAAGTTTTCTTTTTGGTAAAAAAACCTCGAAGATAAAAATCTGTAACACGTAAAAACATCAACAAAACAAAACAAAACAAAAACTAAGGGTTGTCTCATCTGTGCATTACACATCCACAATTACCACATATGACACTAGTTTTAAAGTTTTTAAGGTTATGACAACTCAACTATGTGGCTGGTAATATGTAACTCTGATCCTGGAACAACATTAATCATCCAGTTGTAAGAACAACACAAACATGGGGAAATCCAGCATGTCAGCTAAGCTTTACCCTTAACCTTAATGCAAACCTAAATGTAACAACCATTCTAAAAGATATTTACAAAAAAAAGGCAGAAGTCCAAAAAAAGTAACTTCTTTGTCTAACTGACAAATGGCTTCATTCATGTTGCTTGGACAAAGCTTGTTCAACCGCATTTCAAGCAGAAAAAAAAACACAGATTCATGTAATCAACAACTGTAGTTGTCGTACATGTTACGTGTGTAGAGGAACTATATATGTACCTAGAAGTATTAAAACAAGGCTTACACTCTTCCCAAACAGGCAACACTACAGAACAACAAAAGCCTCATTCAAAACCTTTTTCACATAGTTGCAAGTGCACTATTGTTTCTGCACAGAACAGAATGGGCCAACCCAAACAGTGGTAAACGAGTCCTGACTGAAATTAGAATACTCCGATCATAGGAATTACTCACCTGGTAAATCTCCTGAACCAGACATGGTTGGAGTGAGACAAGGAACTAATTGAACCAGAATAGGACCTAAAAAAAGAAATAAAAGAAGAAAGGAGATTCAACATGTGCTTTTCCATAAGTATTTACCTGCCTCCGATTAGAACAACAACTCACAAACAAAGAGTACAACGATGGTTAACAGGCTCCTACCTTCCCGTTTTGCTGCACTGGTGTAAACTAGGTGGCCTGGTGGGTTTTGTTATGATGGTTGGTGAGACACACACGAACGCCTATGGCAATGCATTGTGGGTGAGCAGCAAGGCCAGCAGAGCAACTACAGAGACACCAGAGTTCAAAAGGTCAGCTGTCAGAAACTTCAGTTTGAAGGCAACCCCTTACTACAATAAAATAAGAGAGTCTGAACATGTGTCGTTGCATATGGCAACAATATTTTATCAAACTGTAATGGTGTAAAAGATGTTTTTAAATGCACGAAAGGGCTCAAAACCAACTATTCTATTAAAGTGAAAAAGAAACTCCTAGTTCTACAGAGAAAGACACAGTGACAGGAACAAGCAAATATATAACACTGACATAGCCACCGCCTGCCTGCAGGATTATTCCAGAGGATGATTGCAGACAGGCTGGATTACATAATCGCTGCTGCAGCAGCATGATGCATGCATCACCAGCAATGGCCACTTCAAAATAAAAGCATAGATTCCAATAAGGCACACGCTGAAGGTTTCCTTAAACACATATTTCCTATCACATGGATCAAAAAACATGCACGCCATATTCTCCACACAGTACTGGCTGGATGCAGAGGTGACGATCTTGGAAATAAACAAACTGCGGCCTCTTCCGGGACAGTTTCTCAAACTATCATGCAGAAATTAATCTGTCTGTGATCAACCACAGGGTGAATTAAAAGTAGCTTAAAGCACACATATGGAGAAATCGTCACAGGGTTAGTCATAATAATGGCCACTGCCCTACACACGCAGAACTCCACTAAGGAAATTGGTCTTTTATGGTCTAATATTATAAAGGTTATCGCCACATGTCTGCACAATAGCTTCTGGGATCACATATTATCATGTTCTTAAACTCAGACGCTATCCTAATGAGCCAACATCATGCCATGAGATTCCTCAATATTGATTCGCTCAATAATGTGCAGGTCGAAGATAATATACAGTATATCAATTCAGCACCGTTTTTCTAACACTGGTGCTGTTTGGCACGTTTTAAACCTTCCCGAATTTCAAAGTGGTTGTTACATACTCAAAAAATGTCTAGCATTGAGTGTTTCACGTTTAGAAAATAAACCAAAGCATGCCGCATATTTCACTTATTTGTTTTCTGAGTGGAGTCCGGCGGAATGAGATAGCGGAACCAGTCTGAGCTGGACAAAAAGACACAAAACAGCTGACGACCAACGATATTTTAAAGCGGTTTTATCCGCAAAGCTAGCTTTGCTGTGTTTGCCTTTTCTTACCGGAGGTAATGGGGGCTTTAAAGCAACGATTGAAATATGGATGACCCTCCAAAGTCGACAAATGCCCGAGGAGAATAACAGACTTGTTGGGTAGCAGCCATTATTGGGCTCAATAAATAACAGCCGCTTCCTCGACGGCTTCTTTGTTCTCGCCGACTCTACTATCATCGCGAGAATTGGCCTTTACACGTGTGCCTTTCCATACTTGTGAGGACTGGTTTTATATAGTTAACAACAACTACAAATAAATACAATTTCTACTTCACAAAACCTTTTTTTTTCTTTAAAAATGTCACAAGCACTTGTCATGTTTAATTAAAATAACAATTTATATTTCGGGGATGAAATATGTAATAATAATAATAATAATAATAATCTCAAGAAAGTGTTGTCTAAAAGTCAATACTAGATGTAGCAAAGGAGGACGCAGAGGGTTGGTGTGACATGGTATGGATAGGATGGTAGGGATAGGGTGAGATAATCTGATGGTCAGCTGTGGCAATCCAGTGTTACAGAAAAGGAGGCAATAGGGTAGTCCAAGATAATGGATCTTATTAAAGAGTCATATTATTACATTGTATAACCAGCATTTAAATGCTAGAATCAAAGAAATATTTGTTGTTTTGAATAAAGGCAAGAGAAATAATGCTACAAATATTGATTTACTATTGTTATTATTGTTATTACTATTGTTTTTTTTTTCAAAAGTGTCATTTTATACTCTCAAAAGGCAAATAAAGTTACACTTTTAAAATAACTGACCATGTAAATGTATATAAAACACATTTAATGTGTAAAAAAGTATTACATTACAGAAAAAATACTGTAAACACTTCAACACTGCCTTTGGTCTAATAGAATTTTATAGCTGTGCTGAACATTTAAAGCAACCGGTTTCACATGAATAAAAGTTAAGCAGCATCTTATTGTCATGGAGTCTATTTAATACGCACTCCTCAATAACACTTACATTTGAGCTTACATTATGTGTAATCGTTTTCCTTGTTCGGAGTGTTTGTCTGTATCATAAGTGGGTGTTTGTCTCCGCCTAGCGGCTGATTTGTATTATTTTAATGTCAAACTTTATTGGCTACCTGTATTATTTTTTCAGGTACAGCCGAACCTACTTTAATATGAAATAGAGTCCAGTCAGACATACAAGACATTAATGAAAGGAGAACGCCTCTTCAGCCTTTAGGACAGCTCTACAGGTTACGTGTTTGGCAGTGTTGGAGCATGGAGCACACATTCCTCACACGGTGAAGATCAGGGAGTGGCGTTTATTACACGTTACAAACTATGTGGCCATTATGACGAAGCGCAGTCAGTTTGAACTTTAAGCCGTAAGCAGCATTTTCGCCCTGCGCCCTCCCACTTTGTGGCGCGTACGCCAGGGTTTCCATACAGAGGAGCAGAGCGCCTCCCTCAAGAGTTTGGCTTTCCTTTTCAAAGCAGTAGTTTTCTAACCAGACTTTGTTCGGCATAGGTGGAAGTTAATCTCGGGTGGATCGACTCCTCCGCCCAGCCAGCGCTGACAGACCTGCGCTGTTTTATCCCGCTGCGCCTTTTCCCCTCTTCAGTTGTCTCTCCGTCGTTTTGGTGACGGTTCTGGGCCGATCCATCAAGATGTCTCAGACGAACAAGAAAACGATCACGACGACGACGACAGGCTTCAGGACTCTACAGGCCACCCCGGAGCCGATTGTTACAAGGCTTATGTCCCCCAGTCCGGTGCTCTCCGGGGGCTCCGTGTCGTCGTTGACACCGGTGTCTCAGGTGTCCTCCGTGCCGTACGCGGTAAACGGCGCCGGCTATGGGACATTGCGGTACCTGGTGCCGGTGCAGCAGCAACAGCAGTCCTTCGTCCTGATGCAGCAGCCTATGATGCAGCAGCCTATGATGCAGCAGCCTGTGATGCAGCAGGTGGTGTCCCCGATGTACCTGCAGAATATGCAACACCTGAGCATAAGCAACCAAAACGACTACGTGTACCAGGATCTCAGCATGGCAGAGGTGAGGCTCATGCGCGCATGTATCCCAATTTCCCCCCCACAGCTCTTATTATTTAGTCAGTGCAAAAGTCTAAGAAATACCGGGGGGCAAACAAAAAAATAGTTTTAAATATAAAGAATATGGTTTACTGACTGCAGCTAAGAATGAAGGTTTCTTAAGACCTGTTATTTTATAATAATCACCCACATTAAACTCTTCTTTGTTGGTGTGATACAAAACACCACAAGATAGTTTCCAAAACATGAGATCCTTGCAGAAGCTTCGATAGGAATCAGATAATATTCAGGCAGAAAGGCGCTTTCGTGAGATTTATTTTTAATATAAAAATGACCTTTTTCTACCACTGCTTTTATATTACGTGCATTGTCTTCCGTTTGTGTTTGTTAGGCTGGTTCACAAGCAGCTTGTTTAATGGGCATTATTAATGAAATGAATCAGCAGACATTTTAATGACTACTAAATAACTGTTATTAATCAGGTAACACATGAAAACACACCTTTCAGCTTTTCGTATATTTTAAAACTGTTTTTTATGGAGACCTAGAATGTAAATGTACCTTTCTCCAAAGGAAAAAAAAAAACTAGACGTGGCAGTCAACACAAAAAAGTTCAGACATTTTTTCAAACTGCATATTTGAGGTATATTTTTCATTTCCAAAAAAATATTTATCTAACATAGTTCAGTGGGCTAGGGAGAGACTGATTTCACTAAGTAAAGCGTTTTACTCACTGGTGATAAAAAATACGTGAGTAAATTGCTAAATATGAGCATCAGTAAAGATTTGGTGGTTTTGATGCAATCTACTTGATCTTGTGTTGCTATAAATCAGTTTCTGCTCACACTTGGCTGTTAAGCATCTTTAGATGGGTGATTGGTTTAAGTTGCAGTCATCTGTCAGAGCAGGAAGGCTGCAGACTGCTGTGTGCAGACAGTATGGGTCAGCCATCGGGAAAGCATTAGCAATGTTCCCAATATGGCATCAGCTTCTTATTTCTCTCACTGTGCTGTAAATTTTCTCAAGGCTGAGACGATGTTTTGTGCTGTTGAAGACACTTTTTCTGATTTGCTGGCATGAGAGAGGAATTTAGATTTTTACTATATAAATAGCAAATTAAGCTTTTCCCATTTTTACATTGCATATGCTATTTTTTAAACGGCTCAGCAGAGTGAAAATCTGTCTTGGGAATTCCTTCATTAGATTAAAAACAATATGCACACAATTCAGCACAACCATTCGCTTACACTGCAGCTACTCATAGAGGTCGTAGTACAGTGTCTGCAAAACATCTCCTAGAAAGGGGGTTGCTTTTTAATAGTTAGCCTTGTTGAATAACTACTATTAGTTGAGGTGAGGGTCTTTTCTTATCTCTATAAAACGGTGCATGTGTTAGAAGAGAATGATACATAGCCTCAACCAGTTAGCAGTCACGAGGGCATGCGTTATTATTTCTAAAAGTATGTTTTTTACCCATCTGGACTAAACTGGGTCAAAGTAAAACTGAGACAGCAGTGCTTCCAAAATTTCCTAGTGAATTCCTAAACAAATAAGAGGCTAAAAATACAGATGGAGAAGGTGAAACCTGCCTGTGTCAGCAGTTGTCAAGTATTAAGTAATTGTTGTTGTTTGACTTGTTTATTTAGATATTCTGATTACAGTATTTCATTTTCTTAACTGCTTATCTAGTAAATTATAGCCGTGCTGAAAAGGCAGATAATGAATGAACCAGATGTTCAGGCTCCAGACTCCTCTTAATGCTCAGGTAAAGGCAGTTTTTCCTGCTCTTAGCTCTTTATGAGGTCAGTTAGAAATGAAAATGGTCATCTCAGACTCAGGCACATGACTCTGGCTGTGAGAACAGCAACACGATCCACTTGTAGTTAAAATCATTTGTAAGGAGAAGCCAATCAGAAGACGCCAGAGGCTAGCCGTGATAAATGAGGATCATTTTGAATTGTGAAGCATACAACGCTACTATAGTAGAGGTGACAGTAATGTGCTTTAAATATCTTGCATTATCTCCCCACATTTATTCAAGGATTAAGGAACGTTTGCCAGCTCGGCCTAATGCCAGTAAAACAAACTGCTGGCAAAATCTGATATGGCGTTTTTAGCGGTAAGCTCTCATGATCAGTACCAAGTGTGCTCTAGGCCTCTGAGTTTTGCCACCTTAGCACACTCTGACTCTTTGTCTTCCTTGATCATTTGTTGATTTACGAGGTACCGGTGTGGTCCTCCAACTCCCCAAGTCTTGCCAGCGAACACTTCCCTGCTCCAGTAATCGCTTCCTGAATATGTTGGCCTCTGCGCCTGGAATGGTTTACACAAGGTTTCTGCTGCAGGCTGAAAACATTTGAATAATATCAGCTTTCTACATTTTCCTCTGTTTCCTTTTTTCATGATGGTTTTATTTCATATTTCTAGCGTCGAGTGCAGCAGAATTGAAAAACGTCTTTGGGTCTCTTTTGCTTTGTCTACTTACAAATTCAGGTTCATTCTCCTGCTTAAGTCACTGCAATTCAAAGCTTTGTGCTGATAAATGATAAAGAAGTGCCGTCACACCCCGTCTGACTGTTCTGAGGGGGCACGCCCTGACTTTTGAAAACTCATTTATTGTTCCACCTGATGGGATCTGCATCTGCTCAAGTAGAGTACAAGGATTAAACTGCCGCTCGTCTTTCGTTTCAATATTTTTTTAATTAACAAAGGAGCTGATGATTTGTTATGCCAGTAACTTACAGTGCTTTCACTTTGGAAAAAACTGCCACAGAGGCTGTCTCATAAATACACGCAGTATAGTATACCAATAACATCTATCTGAATGTTGCTACATGTTTTAGTTTGACCGTTTATTATTTTTAGGTTTCAGGATTTCAGTGTAACTTGAGGTATTTGTTTGCATTGTTTCACATTTCAAGTAAACATTGAAGCTGTTTGTTAACCCTTCATGGATCAATCACTAATACATGTCTAATATACTTATTTGTAATTTTGGCTATAAAATTTTAAAAAGATCAAAATCTGTTCATTCAGAGAAGTAAGGATATAGAAGCGCGCATGTTAAATCTAGGCAGGGGTGATTCGCAGTCTGTCTTTTCTCTTTTTTCTGTAACCGTATGAAATTCGTCTCCGTTGGAAACGGTAATGAAGCTAACGAGGACGTGTAAAATGGGCTTGCTAGCAGGCCCATGGTAACTAAAGGGTTAAACCTTGAAATGGTTCGTTGTCAAGACTTGTGCCTTTTGGGTTCAGCAGCAAACCTCATGACCCATGGGCCGCTTTTTGACTAATTTCATTGCTTGTTTGCCTCATTGGAATGCATTTTGATTTTTACTGGCTCGGTTCAATTTTCGTTTTTGCTAATGGCTTCAGAGTGAGCAAAAAAACAAGTGTCAACAATTCTCAAAGTGTCTGGAAGCCCCCCCTCTAAAGCATACAAGGCTAAAACAACTGCATTCAAATTTCTGGCCCGTTGTTACTGGGTAGATGTCTTCAAATGGGAAAAAATGTGTTTTCCACAAAAGCTGATTCTGTTGCACTTTACTTCCCAATGAGCTCCATTTATTTTGCACTGTTATTTTTTAGTGCTCTGAGCTGGGTGTCCTGAATGTCCTGATACAAAGGCACAAGGGGCCTCAGCTTCAGACTGCTCTGAAGGCTCAGTTTCAGATAGTTATTTTTCTACTAGTGTATATATTTTGCATCACAGAGACATGCAGCTTGTTTCAAACAGGGTTAAGATAAATGATGATTATTTTGACTGGTTTCAGTAGGGTTTATGGGTTCAGTGTCCTGAGGACTGACGCTTGTTGTAGTTCTTTTTATGTCTGACGGTCTCTTCTTTCTTCTCTCCCTCTTTTGTTGGATGTTTCAGAGCACCAGCAGGAAGTCTTCATCTGTGTTCAGCCATTCATCCAGTCCTGTCAAGAGCCCTGCAACAAGTGTTGAGGAGGAGGTAAGGACCTCCAATTCACCTGGATACAAAAACCTTCTCACTGGGCTACTGCACAAGCATTAGCTCGTTGCTGAGTTTAAAGCTACAAAATCAGAAGCTTCAAATCTGTTTAAAGTATATTTCGTTCATTTCATGGTGTTAAGACGAATGAAAAGTGCAAATAATGATAAGAATGTTTTTTGAAAAAAGTCGGAACCAAGAGGAGTACAAATGGAAACTCCACCAACAGACACAGTTCACGTCAGTGATGAACATGCCATTAGTAAAATGAGACTGTAGCTTGTTATAACAAGTCAAAGGTGGGTCCATTACCTGACAGTGTCATTTCAAGTTTAAAAAGAAAAACCTAGAGAGAAGAGGTTTTGCACCACACCACAATCTAGTTCAACAGGTCTGCAAGCACTCGAGATGCAAGAAACCCCCAAAATGTATTTAATAGTAACTGATTTTGCACTGACATGTAAATGCAAAGGATGGAATGCATTACAGTTATATATGAATTAATTTAACACTAATTCAACATAAGCAAGACGTTGTGGAGCAGAGAGTGACTGGACAGTTAAAACTGTTCAATCTTTATAAGATTTTTTTCATTTTTTTAATCTATCTTTTGTTTTAGCTGGATTATAGCGAAAATGTAAACATGTATTTAGCTGTGTGGTTATAAACATGCTGCACATTGACGTCTAATCACTGAAATACTGTTTGCTTGTACGTGAGCATCAGCACTGATGCAACAGAAAAATCAAAATATAAAACCCCAAAAAACAAGACTTGGTAAGTTATGAATTTCATCATCTGGTCACAGACTAAATCAGATCATAGTCTAATATTTTTGATACAACAGTTGTAGGTTTCTGTCTGTAGTTACAGACGCTTTGAAGTCATAGTCCTAACTAGAGCTCAGAAATTACAGTGTCTTGTGTTTTTTCCATAACTCTCCCTTTTGAAAGAATGAAAAATTGTTTTGAGAAGGAACAAGGAGCTGTTTCTGTTTCTGTCAGTTACGCAGGGACACACCCATCAGTCTCAACATGGGAACACTAGTTCATTAAAAGTACAGTAGCATAGCAAGGGTTTTCTTTTTATCTGGTTTTGTTTAAAAATGAAATCAGCCAGGGGGCAACTCATTGCACACGCATGCTTTCTGTGCACGTAGCTACGCCCTGCTTCACAGTCACACTGTTACCACAGCACTTTGTTCGTAATCACAGGACCTGAAACGGTCACAACGCTGACAAACCACGCTGGGTGGGTGTGAAAATCGAGGTGTGTCTGGCCACTTCCCAGAGGCCTTTGCTGTAGGTGGATGCATTCTTTTGATTTGAACCTGCAGCGTCATGTATGTGGCTGTTGTTACAGCAGGGAGGATCTTTGATTTATCGAGCTGGTGTGGCTTTTTCTTCTTGGCACAGCCCAAGAAAAATCCTCAGTGTATCTAAACACACTGTTAAGTTCACTAACAAATTAATCAACCAGTCTACAGTTATGTAATACTTTATCACTGACACATTTACACTTTTATGATCCTTGACACAATAATTTTGCTTCTGACCACTTGATTAAAAAAAAGAACTGGTTAAAAAACAGTTTTATTCCAATGCTTTGAAACTTTGCAGGTCAACAGTTATTCTACCAGCCTGGTTATAAATGATATAAAGAGCTAGCCTTTTACTTTTTTATTTTATTTGAAGAGCATGTGTGCTACGTTGACTTGTCTCCTTTGAGAGAAGCATGCCAAATTTGTGAAAGCGAGGAGGAACCGGTTTGTCTAAGAGGTGCATGTCAGTAGAAGCTTACAGCGTTGTTATTTGCATGTTTTGATATCACGAGCCACTTTTTATCAGCATCGGTGAAGCCTGTCTGTTCATACCGACTCACTTCATGTGTTCTTTCACTGCGTTTACGACATTTTCATCTTTTTCTGTGTCGTCTTTGGCATTTTTGTCTTTTTTTTATATTTCTTTTCACTTAGTCTTAGAGTAAAAGGTTTGATATGACAGTTAAAGCCTTGTTGTAACAGTCTGCAGTGTCCTGGAGTTACCCCTGCCTCTAATCTGCCTTTACTCCAACAAGCTCACTGCGTTCATTCCCTTCAGATACAACTTATAATTAATCAGCTTTTCTTGACGTGCTTGAAGATTTTTTTTTAATTTCAATTTTTAGTGATGATAAAGAGACATGAAGCAGGTTGTGGTTGACCTGACTTTTGTTTTTTCATCAGGCTCAGAAAAAGTGACGTCTTCCCGTTCGCTCCTGACTTTTCATGTTGTTTTTCGTTTTTAACTTAAAACTTTATTTTGAAGACTTCAGAAGCCACTTTGAGCACAAACGTCACTCTTACTGTGTGAGACGTTCTTGGAAATTTGACTAAAACGTTTCTCAACACACTGCATGTTTGTAATGAAAACAGACCCACTGGTGAGACTGGCAGGATTGGAGTGCTGAAATTGTTTGTCTCCGTGGGAGTGGAGCAAGTTCAGAAAAAAAAACAAAACCCCAAAGAAAAACATGATGGATTCTTCTAGTGTGCAGTGATGGCTGGAGTGCTGTTAAATGTCACGAAGGCCTTTTGACCTCTGTTATCTGAAGATTGAAAGACGTTCCCTGAGCACATGAGAGGAGCGGGGAATGGTTATTAGATGCAAATACAGACACTAATTTGCATGCTGATTACTTACATCTCACCTTTTTGTATATTCATTGTTAGTCATGGTGCAGAGACGCTGCAAAATATAGATATCTGAAGCGTAAAGTGAAATTCACCCTGGAGCTGCAACCTACAGGCCTGAAAAGTGAAGCCAACGCATACATGCCAGAAACTGCAGTTCCAGGCTGGCTCCAAGGGCACATCAACTCTCACACTCACCTTTTGTTAAAATCCCCATCTTAGCAATAGAAATATGCACACTTAGGCTACGTCCACACTAGTCCGGATCAATTGCAAAACGGAGCTTTCGTGGAAAAACGATCCGCGTCCACACTATCGTTTTGAGTCGTTTTTCACACCTTAGCGCGTCGGCCGAACACGATGACGTTGCAGTACCGCGCATGCGTGAAACGTTATATGAGACGACCTGCGTAATTTCCATGTGTTGTTTATTTACTTTCCGGCTCTTTAAGGCTACGTCCACACTAATGCTTTTCATTTGAAAACGCATCTTTTTTTTCCGTTTCGCCCTCCCGTCCACACTGAGACGGAGGGAAAACGGAGCTTTTATTAAAACGGTGACATA
>VUQR01012512.1:0-12517 GCA_015108515.1 Hemichromis elongatus | reverse complement strand
CTGCTTTTTCAGTAGGGATACGTGATCTTTCTGGACCTATCTGGATCTATCCTGGCCTGTGTCATTTTACTTTTCCCTGCCTCTGTGAAAGGAGAAGTCACCCGTAGACTGCCAGCATCTGAGCCAGATACACGGTCTGTCTCTCTCGTGATGGTCCTCTAAATGCAACGCACAGTAATAGCAGGTTTTGTAATAAGGCAAATCGCGCTAACATAATATGCAATGCTAGTTGATTACTTACCTGCAGTATTACGGGAGAGGACGTGCAAACGCTACCGCTGCTGCTGGGTTGAGCTTCGCTAGTCCGGAGCGGATCAAAAACACGACATTCATTTAAAGCAATCGCGTGTTTTTCGAGCAAATGCTTTTGCATATTCGTAGTGTTTCCTCCCTTTGATGATATCTCTACTTTGCAAGTATTGCACATTGCCCTGTTGTCATCCTTTCTCATAAAGTGTAACCAAACTTTTGAGCGTTTGTGCCGCTTAGGCGCCACGTTTCCTACTGGCTAAAAGACGCTACGCAACGTGGTGACGTCATTCGAGGCTACGGGAATCGATAAGGAAATCGTTTGTAAAAATGGCAAACGATTCCACGGAATTGAAACAGTGGGAACCGGTTCTCAACAAGAACCGGTTTTCAATACCCATCCCTATCTTTGATGTTACAAGAACTGTGATAAATGTGTGATAAATTACCCTATTACTCTTTTTTTTTTTTAAGTAAAGCTGATATCCCTTTATTTCAGCAAAACAAATAATCTTCAAGATTATAAAACAGTTCACTTTGACTCCAGGATGAACTGACTCGAGTTTTTTTTATAGATTTATTTTAACTCATATCTTAAATGATGCTGTTAGAATATAGTTACACACAAATGTATAAGAGGAAAAAAAGATAAAGTGGTACCAATTTTATGTGCAAAAGGTCAAAGGTCAACTTCATTGCAACATCTTTATGTTCTGCCAAAGCACTTTTTTTGGCCATTACTCAAAGCCATAACTAAAGAGCAGAAGAGGAGATTGTGACCATATTTCATTTTGCGTCGGAGAGTGAATTGGGACACTAATAAAATCTGCCACTAAATCTGTCTGTCATCTGGACAGACGTGAATATAAACTGCAACTTAAATGGTTGGCAGAGTCATAGAAACACAAAGTAATAATTCATGGTTTTACTCATATTTCTTACAAATAGGGGTTTGTTTTTTATGTCACCGTTTTCCTAAAGTTGTTTTTTTTTTTAATATAAGTTGAAGCATTCTCGTAGAGATTTGCAGTATATACCAGTACAATGAATCTTAACCTGTTATGTATCATATTACTAGATGCTTCATTCAAGCTGAGGTCTTTACAGATCAAGAGTGGGCGTTCCTGACTCAAGTGGCTGCTTCTTCACTGCTGCACACGGTTGTTAGGGTAAGAGTTGGGGGGTAAGGTAAGTGTTCTTCAGATACTGCTTATCATCTTCAGAGGGGTAAGCTGCAAACAAAGAGGTAATGATAAATGTCAGATTAAACATGTTACTCACTTGCATAGCAGCTCCCAGCACCAGATATGTCTGGTCACACTCTTGTTAGAAATGATTTTACCCAGGTGTGTTGCTGCCTTGCGTTATGCTAAATAGTTAACCCAGTCATTGCGCCGCATGTGTCGTAAGGCCTGCTGTTGTCGTGGAAATCATTTCAGAGCCAGTGGTACGAAGCAACAGAAATATTCTCATATAAATGTAATTTACCTGCTGAACTTGTAAGAGATTAGAGCAAGGTTAGTGTAGCTTGAAGTAAGTCGTAGATGTTCTTTCACAAAATGAGAATGGGTTATGACTTGATGCCGTTACGGTTCCAGTTTGCTGTTTGAGCCTATGGTTCTTAGCCATCATATCCTTTCGCTTTTTCATTTGCGAGAGTTGGTCAGATTAAAGCATACAGGTCACCTTGAGTAACAGAACAAGTAGCAAATACACACAATGCCTTACCTCAGATGCCATTTTAATAAGATTTTAAACTACAAAAGCTTCTTTCGCTTGTCGCGTTAACCTTATGTAAAGTTTATTCATTTCCCGGCAGCTCTGCAATCATAGCCACTGGTAAAATTGTATACAAACCTATGCTTTAATACTCAGCGAAGCTTATCTTCATGCACTAATAAGTTAATATTTACACAAAACAAATCTCTAAGCTCAAGGTTTAAATAAATGTTTTTTCCTGTTTATCACAATAACATGAAGTGATGGTTTCCATTAAAAACCTGATAATTAATCCACATAAATAATACAGGCTGTTTCAGGTCAATAATGCATTACCTCAATCACACTTGATAATCATGCATAGTCACAACTTGAGGGCCCATTTCCCTCCCCCGCAGCCGTTAAGTCACTTTTCATTTTCCCCTGGGATTAAGCGGTTGGCAGCTTTATTTACATTAAATATTCTGGACCACTGCACCACAGACTTTATAACACACATTTTCCTTCTTTACATGCTTTTGGTCTTAAGTGGGTAAACAAGAAAGAGTTTGCTCCTAAGGCCACCAGAGAAGTCAGACAAAAAAAAAATGAAGCTAATTAAAATAAGTAATCAGCACTTTCTGTTTGGAAAATGAATTATTGTTTGCTTGTTTACACTTCAGGGAACTCTTTCTACAAAAGGATAAAGTTCTTTATCCAAAGCAAAATCTGAGCTTAAATACAATTAGGGGGGAAAAGCTCACTTGTGTCTGTTAAGTCGGGTTTTTTTCTTGTTGTTGTTTTTTTCTCCTTTTTTTTTTAACGCTGCAGCCGACACAAAATATTTACCTGCCTCCAAAAACTTGGGATGCTGTGATTTGTGCACCAATTAAAAATGGCATATAATTAATATCATAGAAGTTGTTTATTTTTTATATCATGAAATCATTGCTAGCAACATATTCCGAAAAAGAAGCAGGGGCATGTTCACAGCTGTGTCGTATCACCTCTTATTTAAATGTTTCATCAATTTATATTCAAATATATCAGGTTTTGATGAAGGTAAAACATTAATTTTTGAGTAGGGTAGTATGAAAGTTCCAAAGAGAGACAGCAGATGATCTTAGCTGTGTTTCCTTGGACAAAATTTGATTAAAGAGTGTCCCCGTACTCTGTTAATATCCTCTTTGACTGATAGCTTGCACAGCAGACAGCAGCTTAGTAAGCCAAAGCCTCTTATTTTCCTGTGAATTGCTTGCTCTAGAATTGATAACCTGCATTAAAATTCATTAGACTGCTAACAATGTGAAAATTTGCATAAATTAGTTGATTTCTTTTCATTTATGTTTGACCAGCAATGCCTGCTGGAATGCACAAGCATAGCTGAAAACATTCACATTTGCATTCTGGGATTCACTGCACAGAATATGTGCCGTAGGCTAACTGCTAGGTATAAATACTGAACAGCTGCAGATAAGGACCATAATGCAGGCCATATTTTATAAATACAAAACAAGGGTATATGTGTACATTTTATTTTGTATATATGTGCATATGTGGGTTGACACCAGTGTTTGAACATGACAAATTACTTTTCACAGTCTTTTGCAACAATGCTAACGGCATTGTACGTCTAACAATAAAGCAGACAAGCAGGTCAAAGAAAACGACAGTAGGAACAGGCCTTAATTGCAACGAATCAGCTTTAGAGTAAAGCTCTGCACTTGCATACATTGTGAGTTTGGGTGGTGTGTCGATAGACACTGTTACTGCATGCTTGGATGCACATTGGCATCTGAGACAGAAGTGGCATAGCTGTGGATGATGAGCTGTGCAACAGTTTGGAAAACAAAACCTAAAAGGAATATATTCCCATATAAATGTCTTGCTTTTAAATTCAAACCCACTAACTTTATTTTTAAAATAAAATTAAATAATGGAACATACATTTGTATCATTTCCTGTTAGTATGATCAGGGGAGCTTGACCCTTCACTGAGCTATTTAAAATTTCACAAGCAATTCAGCTGAAAGGGTTGCTGTGACCTTGCTGCGACTGTTGAGGTTCATTTTGTTATACTGATGTTATCATTCTTGTGCTAATATTTATATGAGGTGATATATGAATCCTATTGTGAATCTAATAGTTACATCGTTCAGAGCGTCCTGTTTAAAAGCCTGATTCCAATCTGAAAGCCTCTTCTTTTTACACGACTGTTTCGAGGCTATCAATGTAACATCATCTTAAAGTTTATGTTTATTTTTATCTGGCATAAGTGTTAAGGATCCGTGAACCAGGCAGCAATGTCACGCTGCTTTTATTGAATGACTAAACACAAAAGTCACATCTCCACGCGCAGGAAAATACCATTGTATACTTAATGCTCAGTTCTCCTCACCGCAGATGCCAATAAGCATTCTTCCATTTCAGTCCTCAATTGATCTTCCATTTTTCATTATTGCAGTGAGAAAAAAATTCCCTCTGACAAATTGATTTCAAGATATTTAGTGTTCAAGTTTCTCTTGTAGGTGGTCTTGTTTAAGTGGTTACATGAAAATGGGCAAAACAAAGCAAAACAAAACAAAAAGGCAGGAGATATTTTCAGAGAAATGAGAGCCCAGTATGCAATAGAAGTCCTCGGCTTAGTTCACTTGTACGACATGGCAGTTGTACGACATGAACCCGAGACAACCAGTCCTCCAGGATGTCACAGAGACACATGATATTATGTGACAGGACTTAATGATATATTAAGAAACGGTGAAATGATGTCTTCTAGTTCACACCGCTGACAGATTACTGACACGTACAGCAGTCCGGTGGAGTTACTCCAAGATACTGATACTGATGATACTCCAAGTTTTGAAATGTTGGATTTCTGATCTGATCCCTCTCTCAGTCGTGCATATTACATATATTTATAAAACATGTGCTACTTTAGACACCGTTTTCCTTATTTTACGAACCCTTTTATAAAATTAGCTGTAGCACAAAGATAGCTTTGAGTTTGCGTGAACGTCCATCTCGAACACAACCACTTCTGCTTCCAGGCATGTCTAAGCATAGCATTCACCCTAGTGTTATTAGACATTACTTTTAATAATTTTGTAATTTTGCACATCACACATCATAATTTCTGTTTGCAGTAAGCATGCAAATCTTGTTTGCCTCTTTGTTTGTTTATGTAACAATTCCCGCAAAGAACACCCAGTAAATTTATTCGGTTTTCTTTTAAAAATGTGTTTTCCTTCTTACCCTATAGTGTATATGGGCCTCATTACTTCTACCGCAGCAGTAATTGAAGCAAGTAGCGCTGCTGTTCACTTTGGGTGGTGCTGTTATTTATTTATGTTATTTAAGGGAAGCAGGCTGAAGGACACACAACATCCTTTGAGATTAGCTTTCATTGTTGTACAGTACAACTAGCTAGACTCTTGCAGCACAGAGAGATGCTGAACTACTCTGTCATTATTTGGCATTTTAAGGTTCTGTAATGCTGCATTAAGGTAATTTTTTATTTCTTATTTATGACTCACTCTGGCTCTTTCAAATATTTATTTGCATTTATCATTTACATTTTACATGAACCTTTGAAGTGTTCGTTACAGTGGCCGCAGAATGCTGATATTGATTTTACTGACTGCTCTTCCTTACACAGCTACATATTTTAAAAGCAAACAAGATTCCAAATGTAATATAAAACCATAATTCTGCACCGTACTTGTATGATGTTTCTACATTCAGACGGTATCTACATTTATTGTACTGTAAATATTTCAGGCATAGTATTCCTGAAAGTAGAGACACTCTTAGCCACTTCTCACCGCATGTCACACGTTCAAGATTTCCTCTTAGCTTTTTTTATTGGCTACCATTAGATCAAGTTGCAATGTAAATTCATTGCAACAACATCTTGAGGTCATTTGAGCAGCTGCTTATGTAAAGTGAAAAGGGACCCTGCTGATGCAATAAGTATTTACTGAAGCACAGAAGCACTAACTAAATTTCCTCTCTGCTGGAGATGCAATATGTAACAGTTGTCATTTCCAATTACTCAGACTGAGTAGGTGGCAGGTGATTGACCCTGTAAACATATTTTGTGCCTGAAGACGTGTGAAACCAGCCAAAAACAACGATAATGGACAGCCTGTAGAGGTCTGCCTTTGTCTCCGATGCTTCTGCTGCATTGTGCATCTGTGTGCTTGTGCAGTGCATACTTGTTACTTGTACTCAAATGATCTGGCTGGAAATGGGGAAATATTTCCTAGTTAGATGTTTGTTTGTTTTTTTTAAAAAAGAATAAAACCTAGCCAATCATATATTTGAGATGCTGGAGGTCCCTTGGGAACCCACAGTAATCTGAGCGCTAAGAGTAATAATATTAGTAAGTGTGAAAATGTTTGTGCACGCAGTCCTGATTAACATATGGCGGAGATGAATCATGGAACCGAAAACAGTTTATTTTTTTTGGCAATGATAAACAGAGTATGTCTTTTCTGGCAGCGAACCACTAGGTTTTGCTTTGTGCTTTTAGAAGCTAGAAGCTGCAGTTTGTTTTCCTAATGTCATCGTATTCAGGGTGTATTTCTGCAGACTAAACTAGAGAATTTAGGAAATTCAATTCTAATAAAAAACGAAAGACTTGTTTTCAAGTTCGAAACTTCCCTGCTACTGTGTGTGAAGTAGTTCATAACCATTAAAAAATAAACTGTATTTGTAAAGCAGACATACAATGGAGGTCACAAATAAGTAAACGGATATAATTTATTGAAATCATTTATTGTTTAATGTGAGACGCTTTTCAGATTTACAGGTGTCAGATCGTTTGTCATTTAGTTATACAACTGCTCCTATTTTGTACAGTGTTTAGTGCACTATATATTTATGAAGGTGACCTTTACTGAAGAAAATGTCCAATTAGGTTTTTCTTATCCACTCTTATAGTCTCTGACAGGTCGGTCAAGCCTCATAAGAGGTGTAGATGTGAGCTTATATATCAGTCATGCTCTTTTTCTGTGCATCTCTAAAAAAACTAAAACAAAACACAAAAAAAATATTCATTGTATTTTTCAAAATAAAATGTTACATGAGCCTCGTTATGAAGGTGAAATGCGTTTGTTGTTGCTGCACTAATCTCTAATTTCCTGAATTGGATTTGGTGAGTCAAAAAAAATAAAATAAAAAAAAGCTACAATTATTTATTCCTTTGTGCTCAGACCGGAGCTCTCCTCATAGATAATTTATCGATGCTAGTGCTTTGGCATCAGCTAAGAGTTGTGTATGTGTGCAAAGCAGTAAACGAGTGCATTCTCAGATACTATTGGCTTTCACACCGTGAAGTTTCCTGATGGCTATCAGGAAACTTTGTGCTCTAATTGATTTGGATCAATTACAGCTGACTCCTGGTTGTCATCAAGAAGAAAAGATCGATATTCCAGCTCAAGCCTAGAGAGGTCAAAAGCATCGCGCACGTAAACTGTCCCGCATATGTGAAGTATGGCCTTGTAGATGTTAGTTATATGCTTGTCAAGCCCAAACTTAACAAGCTGTAACTTCTTTTACTCACCTTTTTGGCAGCATTCTATCCTTAATACAGGAACAAATCTCTGGTGTTTTAAAACAGTTTACAACTTAAAAAAAAAAATCTTTGAAAATGATCAAAGGAGCCTTTTCATTTTTGTGGTTTTCTAAACATGTGCTTTGTTTTACTTGTTACATTATTATCATTGTTATTTCAAGTTAAAAGCAGACTGTACAGAAATAAGTTCTGGCAGATATTGCTTAATTACCCTAATTAATAACACTCATTAGAGTGATGACTTAAGATGTTGAGCTCTAGCAACAAACAGAAAATTAACAGTTGTAAAAGTAGCATCTTGGAAGCTATAGCCTAAGGTTTAAGATGAAGGATTATGCAAAATTAATTCCTTAGTTGGGGTCACATAGGGTCAGCATAATACAAAGGATCAAATCCATTCACTATAGGCCATTCTGATGGAAAACGAGTGTGCTAAAAATGACCCTGAATTGAGGTCCATGCTTTGTAAAGGCGGTATTTGTGCTCACCATAAACTTCTTAAAGTTTAAAACTGACCAATGAAACAATGTCTCAAGCTCAATGGGATTAACATATTACTGATCCTCACTGCTGGGATTCTCGTAGGGGGGTTATATTGTTGGCGTTTAATATTTTGCAACACATTTAGAGAGGAACCACACAATGCATTCGTGCATGATTTTATATAGCTATTCATTTTCATCTATTGAAAACCGAGTAAATAAAAAAATGGCAAAGCAAGAATTAAGATTGAATTTAATGATAATTCTATATCGCAAATAATAATGACAATTATATTTTTTGTAGCACTTTGAGGTGGTTTTACAAACAATTGGGCCATCACTATTTTGCAGTCTCAGCATCGTAGGACTTGACCCTGAAGTTGATTACAGTACAGCCAATGTGAGAAATGTACTGCTTTTAATTGCTATTTTTTTAATTGCTACCTTTCAGACATTGACAGCTGCAGTTGTCTAAACTATAGATTTCAATTGTGGTGCACAAAATTTGTATAAGGATGACAGTAAAATTGGCTTTTAGTGTTTATTTTACTGACTCGCTGTGAATGCAGGTTTGGTCTGATGTGGTTCGGTTTTGACGGTAAAGGTACTTAGTTGTTGTGGTCGAAAATTGATAAGCAAGCAGAAAATGGGCAACAATGAAGAGGAATTTGAAATTTTCTGGCGTCAATGTTTTTCATTTGTGCACTGTGCACCCTGTCCTCAGCAGGGACTTTGGAATAAACGGAGTAACCAGAACAACATTCTTGAAAAGATTCATTGCAGTTATGAGTTTGAAAAATGTATCTGCTCGAGTTATTTTTCGTGCCCTTAGCCAGATGTGTGAATTCCAAAGTGGTACAAGGGTCGAGTTATTCTGTGTTGCTTCTTTTTTTCTTTAATATTTCAATGTAATGGTGTAAGTTTGCTGGAGTCAGTGCAGTACTTTATCATAACCAACGTGCAACGTGTACATTTCTTTTCCTTTTTTTTTTTAAAGCAAGCAAACAAGCTAAGAACAGGCAATGAAAATCAACCTACTCGCTGTCTTGGAGGGAGTTTAGTTAGAAAAATAGTTACTCCATAACACCCAGTGGGTGCTGGAGAGGCTGCGGGACTGAAAGAGCAAATCATTACTGTGTATTTTGGGAATGTCATTGGAAGGGTTAGCTGCTGGAGGACAATCACAGACAGCATGGAAGAAGTTTTCAAAATGAGTTTTCTAATCAGATATTTTTTGGACTATAGGACACATGCCTATAGGCTTTTCCAAATACATTAATGCCAGTTTCTTTTAAAAATCCAACACAAAAAAGATTGTCAAGGACTACCCATGTTTGTAGACTGGTTTAATGTGATGCTTGGCATTTGGCTATAATTGGGGGAAAAAATTGATTTTTCAACTTGGGAGCCACACTTGACAAATGGTGGAATAGAGTAACTGAGTAATTTAAGTGGTGTAGACTGGATTTCAGATAAACGAGTATGTGTTGAAGTATAGTTAGCATTAACCATGTATCTGCTATACAGTATTCGGCATTATGTAACTGTTCTGCTATTCTTTATCTTTTGTCAGCTATTTTTCTGTTTTTTTAAACTATAAACTTCTGCAAAGCTATGTCCTTCCACCACTTAATTCCAATTTTATCTTCCTATATATCTTCGTTTACTTAAAACCTTTGTTTTTAGCAAGTTTGATTTGATTTTCACTTTTATTCTAGTGTAATTAGTGCCACTGACCTGTTAGCATATTCAGTACTTTGTTAATGATCTTATATTATTCATGTTTTAACCTGCTGTTTTATTGTGAAGCACTTTGGTATACCGTTGGTTTTTAAATGTGCTATTTAAATAAAGTTGTATTGTATAAATCTTTATCTCTCTCCTTGATGTCATCCTATAGACAACCATCCAGTGCTTCCTCACTACCCTCTCCCTGACACCACCTTGCAAACTCTTATCGTTTTCAGATTGCAACTTCTGCATAAGAAATAGTCCACCTGTGTGTTGACTTATGCATCAACCCATGTTCCTCCCTCTTTTTGAAGTATGTGTTCAACACAGCCGTTTCCGTCCTTTTTGCAAAATCCGCTTTGATCTGTCCTTCCAATTTCTCTCCCTAACGCTACACCCACCCAACACCTCCTCATCACCTCTGTTCCCTTCACCCAGATGTCCACTGAAGTCTGCTCCAATCACCACCTTCTCCCCCTGAGAACACTCTCGATCGCTTTATCCAACAGAGTTTCTTTCTTTTCCAACTGACTTTTGGCTTGTGGTGCATATATGCTGACCACATTCAATATCACATCTTTGATTTCCTGTTTCAAACTCATTATCTTGTCTGACACTCTCTCTTCAGCGCCATAACACTGTTCTTGTACAGTTTGAATCCATCTCCAGTGCTCCTGGCTTTGCTTCCTTTCCACCTGGTCTCTTGCACACACTTTTCTTCTCTCTTTTTAATATCAGCTTTCTCTCTTTGCCAGTCATTGCCCCTGTATACGTATTTGTAGTCCCTACACTTACCTCCACATTCCTGCCTTTGCTTCTCTCTTGGTGCCTTCTAAGACACCTTCCCCCTTTCTTCTTCCTTTGCCTTTGGGCAACAGTACAGCTTCCACTGGCACAGTCAGAACCAGAGGTAGGCGTTAACCTGAGACCAAACCAATCCAGTATGAAACTCTCCCTCCTAGGGACAGGTACTAATGCCTGTTTGCCCCCCCCCCCGTGGTTGGAATTACAGTGTAATCCAAATATCTTCAAATAACAATAGTAATAGAAAAAACTTTAAGTGGACATCAGCTTTTCCTCTATTTTGTACTTCCCCATGAAAACAATTCCTCTTGGGAAAAAAAAAAAACTTGCTATTGAATTGCGAGGTCGTGCTGCAAGGTCAGTCATTATTTTTTGCTTCTCCTGCTTCACTTAAAAGTAAAGATATTCTTCTTAATAAATGAAAAGTTCATGTGAGTCAAGTTGAAGACTGCACAGGCATTATTACAAATCTGAGTGCAGAAGTGTTAGTCAGTGCTGTTGTGCTACTGATAGAAATACATAACAATGCAACATTGCACTTGTTTGAAAGGTCAGACCGTTGAACCACCGGATAACAAATATCTACTATCTCGCTAAGATACAGTTAACCAGAATGCAAATACAGCTACGATCTTCACTGACAGTTTACTGAGCCAGTATGGACACACATTGTTTCGACACCAGTCAACAGAATGAGAAGAAGACAAACTCTTAATGTCAAATTTAGAAATATTAAATTGGTCTTGGACCGTGAGATGAGCTCCCTCATGATGGCCAGATAATTGCCATTAAAAGTTTTGTCAAAGACTGCACCAAATTACATTGAAACACAATGACCTTTTCTAAAAGTGATAGACATCTGTTGGCACTAAATCATTTTTTTTTTTTTGCCCTGCTGTGCCAAATGCATTTTAAGTGAGTTGAAGAGACATATTGTCAGTTTTAAATTTAAAAAAAAAACTTGTATGATCATTTCAGTTTAGGTAACCATTACAAATTTAGCAAATGAATAGCTTCCTCACATCTACAACTGACATACCTGACTGAAATCTCCATTTAACGTGAATGCATCAAGGACAAGGGGGGGAAAATAGGCTGCCATATCAGCTATCCAGTCACTCCAGAGCCTTTCACAAAGCCTCTGCAAATTATAGTAGGCTCATTCTGTGATTTTTCTGCAACACATAAAAAAATAAATATGACAAAGGTTCTGTTTTCAAGGCCGCAGGCGGTTACAGAATTTAAAGTTGCTAAATTTCACAAGTTGAATTCTACCTGCTCATACTGCTGGATCTGAAGCAGTGGATGTGATGGTGAGTATTCAAAGCACAGGAGACAGAATTTGTATTAATAAAGACATCAGATAAAATTAAAAGTAGTTTCTATGTAGGACTGTTCGATATAACGATATATATCGGATGACGATAGAAAAACGTCTATCGTTTCATATTTCGCTATCGTTTGTTTCGTAGTGTCGCAAAATAAACTGTTTACGGCAATGTTTTCTCATCGTTTTGGTCACTGTAGAATTTCTTAAAGTTCTCGCTTTCTCTTATATTTAAAATAACCACACTACGCACGGACAAGTGACTGTTTTTAAACGTTATCGTTGACAGCAACAACGACGGTAAAAACATCACGTAGCTCCGCCGTCCGCTTGTTTACTTTACACATAAACCTTTCACAATAAAGCAAAAGATCCTGTTGAGACTTTTCAAAATAAATGGAATCACGTGAAGAGTGGTTACGGACGAGAAGCAGAAAAGAGCCGTCAGGTGCTAAAATATAAACCTTAGAACAGGCTTTTTCCTGCGGCACGCCGTTTAATAAATTTCAAAATCCCTGGTAGCCCTTCGGGCAGGCACTCTTTAGTTTTTGGTAGCCCAAAATAAATGTAAGTAGCCCGAATAAAAACGATTATTTTTATTGTATAATATCGTAAAGGAAACAAAACTTCAATCAAAAAATTGTTAAA
>VUQR01012508.1:30998-43537 GCA_015108515.1 Hemichromis elongatus | reverse complement strand
CACAAATCTAAGAAACCGTACAGTAAATTTGTCTGTGGGTGACAGGTTGAAGAGTGGGGAGATGGCCTAGAGTCAGAATCCAGTGAGACATCTGCGTCACCTCTTACAGTTTTCCTGTAATCTGAGGTCAAAGATGAGAGTATATAGAGTACAGTAGAGTAAATTTTGCAAAGTTTACTGTTGATTTTTTCGAAAAACCGTACAGTAAATTTGGCTGTGGGTGACCTGGGTTAAAAGTGAACCAAAACTGGGAGTGGATTGTGAAGTAATATAGTGTCAGGACATAAAAGAGTGCGTTTTTAAACCAGTCGGCACCCGTACCGTAATATGCGAAAGAGTAGTGCAACAACATTTTAGGTGCGGCTAGCGGAGCGGATAGCTTGACTGCGATTTCGTAAATGACGGATCACTTGCGCAAAGCGGAGGTTGCAGGCACGTAGAGCGCAAGACGCGTTCACGGTGTATAGTTTAAACCGCAATCAACCTACTGAGAAAATGCTCTGACGAACTCGCCTGATAATTAAAAGGACTGCAAAAGCATCACGGATGGCAATCACAGTGCTGTGCGGGCCCACCGGCCAATTTTTTCATACATAGAAATTCATCATATAAGACAAAAACATAGTTTGTACAGTTATAACGAATCTGAAAGTCAGTATTTGCTATCAGCGCTTTTATACTTCAACATAGTATGAACTTTCTTGGTCAGCTTTCTTGCCATTTCTTTAATTAGTCCTCAGGAATAGTTCTCAAGGCTTCTTGAAGGGCATTCAAAGCTCTTCTTGGATGTTGGCTGCCCTTTATCGTGTTGTGTGTTTACATGATCCCACACTGCTTCAATAATGTTGATGTCCGAGCTCCTGGGAGGCCAATCCATGACTGGTATTGTTTTCTATCATGGTCTCTTTTTACTGCATTGGCAATGTGTTTAGGATCATTGTCATTTCATTTCAAAAACTTTAATGTGCTGAATTAAAATCAGAGATTTCTTTAATAACGAAGAAATGTAAAAAAAAAATTGTCAGATTCTCTGGCAGGTTCTGTTGCATACAGTTCAGTACCAAAATAATCCACTGATAGCATTTTGCACATTATTTTGAGTCTAGTCACACCTATTTCTGAACAAAATAGTAAAAACATATTTCATACATTTCTTATTTTTCGTATATCTGTACAGCTTTTTAAATATTTATTTCTTCCGCAATTTTTAAATTTTGTTCCTACCCACGAGTGTGGTTTTACGTAGCCTTATTCGTGTTTTCTGTCTTTTCGTACATAGCCTGTTATGTAAACCTGAATTGCCTAGTTTAAAGGTCGCATACAATTAGGCTGCTGTACATGTCAGTCACCGTGATGTCACGGTTGTTCATAGGTTTAGCAGTTATATTATGAGTACATAATTACAAAAGAAGTGTCGCCGGGATGGATTGAAGGCATAACTTCCTGCACCGGGGGCCCTGCCTGTATGGATAACTCGGCTCGGTTCCCTCCAATCATCTGTCTCTCTGTCAGCTGTATGTATCGTTAGCCCAGCAGCTAGCTGCAGCTCACCAGGCCACAGCGGCCGGCTGGTGCATCATCATCCTCAGCTTCCAGCCATGGCGTTGGTTACTCTGCAGCGGTCCCCGACCCCGAGCGCCGCTTCCACCGCCAGCACAGCAACTACGACCGCGGGGGAGGTGAGTTTGGTGCCGAGTGAAGCAAAGCTTCAATGCTCCGTTGCGGTGGTGGTGTCAGAGTGAGGATGAGGGAGATGCTGCCAAAGGAAGGCCCGCTGATTGAGGCTGAATTAGCTAGTTAGTTATGCTAGGCTGTTAGCTCGTGGTAGCTAGCAAACGTTTTAGTTAAAGAGAGTTGTAGCTGACTGCTTATTCTAATACATCTGTGAAATCTTTTTTTGTTATTTGATTATATTACAGAAACGCCACATCTGTTAAATTGGCTAGGTGTCCATTTTAAATAGCTAACGTTAGCTTAGTTTGACAAGTGCCTCATAAATGATAAGAGCTGTGGCTAACATTAACGTTAGCTGTTTATGGTGTGAGTGGCTGACATTAAAAATGAACGTTTTTCTTAAATATATCTAGCACACAGCACTGTCAGGGTGCTCAATGCACTGCTGCTGTATTTGCATGAATTAACTGACAGGGGTGTGTGGATGTCTTGACTTGGCTATAAAATATCTCTTACAGAAATCAAATTGGAAACAGTTACACACAGATTATCGCTATTCCAATTTCCATTTGGGTGATGTAGGTCGTGCAATTAAGCATGGGAAAATACGATATTTTTGGCAAACAGACACATACGAAGACGACTGAAAATCTTAATACTTCACTGTAACAGTAGAATGTCACAGTTTGAGTTTTCTGTATACTTTCACTGAGAAGAAGTAAAGGTTTAAAACATTCAAAATAAGTTCCCTTTGCTGTTTAAGTAGGCATTCTTTACCAGATGGGGGCGCTAACTACCAGCTATAGGCAGAGAAGCTTACCCTGTGCTGCTCTCTGTCTATAACAGAAACCAGAATTACTATCTGTAGCTGGCTTTATTTAAAAAAACAGAAGTGTGTGTGAGCTGTGTTAGGTAAGGACAGGTTCAAGTACTTCTTATTTCTACCTTATTTTGTACTCATAAATATGGTGCACGTTAGTGTAATAAATTGTCTTCTTTTTCTAAAGGGGAGTTTTTTGGTCTTTTCCCATATGTCACTGTTGCCTGACGGGTGTTTAGGTGTGACAGATAAAGCTGGCAGAAATCTGCTGCAGCTATGATGTCATCTGCTCATAAGGGGTGGGTGGGGTGGAGGAGGACTACTGTAGGAAGGGGAGGAAGGAGAACTGAGGTAAACAGGGAGGCAGGAGACACTGGTATAAGGGCATAAGGCAGCTACTATGTGAGGTTCTTTTCATGTTTATGCACAGTAATAAAGACACTCAGCTCGCTGTGCGTTGCTTCGTGGAACCTCGTGCAAAATGATTTCCTTCCATACTCCCTATGAATGGTAATCCTCATTTTTATTTTTCCTTCTGGCTGGCTTTGAGCACCAACTTGCCAGTTCTTTAACGAACCTTCAAAATGACAAGAAAAAAATCATCTTTGGTACAACATATTTCAAATAATTGATGAACTTTGAAGTCTTATCTACTCCCACACCTTGTAAGCTTCTCTTTGTGGTGTGGCTGCCTTTAAATTCAAGATAAAACATGTACCTTGACTACCCTGGCATTTGCTTCAATGTCATGTTTTCAATCAAACTCTACTCTAGCATCCCTACAATCCTGCTATGGTGAACCATTATTGATATGGTTAAAAATAGTTGTTTCACGTTGTACAGCTTTCTTACAGATCACATGAGTAGCTGTAGTGGAGGTACTGACCCTAGAAAGTATGTTTTATATTAAAACTTAATATCTCTGTATGTTCATCTTCCAAAATGTAGATGCTGAATGTATAGCACCTCCATTGCTGCTTAGTTTTTCACATACATTTATCATAGTTTCTGCTTAGTAAAATATAGACAAGACTATAGTTCTGTTATAGCACTAACAGTGCAGTTGAAATGAGTTCAGTATGGTACAAATTTTTTCTCTTATCTCTGTTGCAGGATTTTGGGAGTGAAGATGAACGGCGAGTAAATCTGAGGTAAGTTTACTTCAAATTTACCTTAAGCTCTCTGTGATATGGTACCACAACGGTGTTATCAACTGACTGGCTGCATCTGCCTTTGAGTCATTTAGTAAAACCTGGAATATTGGCGAACAAGGTGCTATCACTGACTGAGCACACCTGATTGTCAGGATCATAAAAAGTGTGTGGGTGTGTGTCTGTAAAAAAACAAACAAACAAAAAAAACACAAAAACATGCTGTTCCTAGTAGTTTGTCATGTAATATGTTGACACTTATGTCTGTTTATTTATCAGCACTTAGACTGATCAACATGTTCTTGAACTGCGCTTTATCAGCCGAGTAATTTGGCGTTCCCAGAGCTTGTCTTTTTTGCTGTTTAACAGATTGTGTTTGGCATAGATTTAAAAAAAATCTAATCTAAAATCTAAAATCTAAAATCTATTAAATTTAGCATTTGATCTTTATACTGAGTAAAAACACACAATATCAGCATTTGTTAAGTATGTGACAGTAAGCAATTTTATTAAGCAGTGTTTAGTCAGTGAACCTTTTACATTGTTTGAGATTTAATGACTCTCTATTCAGATAGATATGTCATGTACACTCACTAGCCACTTTATTAATTGCCATTACCGTGCCAGTACCAGGTTGCAGAACTGTCTTAATTTTACGTGGCACAGATTCAGCAAGGTGCTGAAAAAATTCCTCAGAGACTTTGGTCCACACTGGCACGATCACACGGTTGATGATGAATTGTTTGTACAGACATGATGTGAATTTCCTGTTTCACCACATCTCAAAGGTGCTCAGTTGAATTAAGATCTAGTAAGCCACTAGAGCACAGTGAACTCATTGTCATTTTGCCAGTTTGAGATTTATTGTGACATGGTTTGTTATTTTGATGGAAGCAGCCATCAGAAGGTGGGAACAGGGTGGTCATAAATGGATGGAAATGGTCAGCATCCATACTCAGGAAAGCTGTGGCATTTAAATGATGCTCAGTGTACTAAGGAACCTAAAGTGCATAAAGGCAATCATTGCGCTACCAAAACTGGTACAATTGTGGTTTTGGTGAGCCTGTAGCTTCAGTTTCCTGTTCTTAGCTGACAGAAGTGGCACCTAGTGTAGTCTCCTGCTTCGAGGTCCAATGTGTTGTACATTTGGAGATGGTCTTCTACATACTTTGGTTGCAGCAAGCAATTATTTGAGTTATTCTTCTTGTCTGTTGTATCAAAGCAGACTGGCCATTCTACTTTGGCATAAACAAGGCATTTTGCTCAGACAGCTGCCACTCACTGGATGAATCTCTCTCTCTCTCTCTCTCTCTCTCTCTCTCTCTAAATATGAATAATCTTATTTTTTTTTCCTTCTTATTTTTTTTGACCATTTACTGTAAACCCTAAAGATGGCTGCATGGGAAAATCCCAGTAGATCAGCAGTTTCTGAAATAGTCTGACCATAACTAACTATGTTAGGGGTATCTAATAATGCATCATATATAATGTCTTTATATTGTGTAAGAATATGAAAAATCTGATGATTCAGTGTTTTTTTTTGTTTTTTTTAGTCTGAAGTGCTTTTCCCTTTGAAGAACAAGAACAAGAGTGCATTTTTAGAACACTCAATGATTTCAAGAAGCAGCTTGGCTCTAGTAACTTGTGTTTTGAGCATTCAAATTTGTGAATATTTCCAAGCTGAATACGTTCGGTTTTGTTTGGTTGGTTTTCATGCTTTACAAGTTGTGACTGTGTGACTCAGCTGTGTTCCAAAACCTTAGCTTAGTGGTGAAACTCGCCAAACTGCTCACGCTTATGGAGGACCTGATGGACCCAGGTACGGTGAGAACGTCCTTTACGCCGCTGCTCTGCTCTCCACAGTAAATAGAGAAGGGAGACTCTCTCTTCAAACGCTAGATCGACAGGTGCCATCTTGCAAACATACCGTCTGCCACTACTTTCTCCCACATTTCCGCTTCATGCGTGTGAAAATTGCATATTTTGAAGCGCAACCAGTTTGCATTGGACACGCTTCGAGGTGCGAATGTGCAAGTGACCAGCTAGGGGCGTTTGGCGCTTTTTGGTCGCATCTATCGTGTTCGGTGTGTACGCACCATTAGAGACAGAAAATGAAAACTGCACCATAACAGTAGAGAGCGAGACAGCTTCAACAGGGGAAGGGAGCGTGTCCCTCCCTGCCTGTTTATGTAAGATATCACTGTTGAATTGTCCGTCCTAAATAAGACATGCTGGCCCTCCAGGACTGGACAGAAATGTTTGAGAGCTAAGAACATTGCTAACAGCTCAAAGTAGTTGATGTGCAGCTCACGCTGGGCTGTGGACCAGGTCCCTCTCATTGATGCACCATTGCACAGCGCTCCCCACCCCTTTAGGGAAGCATCTGTGGACACCACCTTGCAAAAGAACACCCTCCCAATCCGAGAGTCCCGATGCAGCAACCGGGCTCCCTTTAGGGACAGAAGGCTAGCATGCAAGAAGCGGTAACTGTCAGCCTTCTTCAGAGGTGGCGCGATGCACACAGGCAGTGAGAGAGAGTCTAGCCTTGAAACGCTCTCATCTTTAATAATCCAAGTGGCACTACGGTGATCATAGACGCAATCATGCCCAAAAAATGTAACATTGTCTGCAAACGCAGTCTGCGTCCCAGCTGAAACTGAGGAAAGCAACAATGAAACGCGGCCACTCTGTGCTTCAAAAAACCTGCACGGCTGGAAAGCAAGCATATTTCCAAAATAAAAAATCTGCTACAAGAGCCCAGATGTCTATGTAGCCTAAGATGCGGATGTCTCTTTGAGGGGCACTAGAGCTGCCTCGGCACATTTCGCAAAGGTGCGATGAGCAAGCGACAGCACAAACGACAGCACCAGGTATTCGTAGGCTACGCCCCTGAATGCAAACCTCAGAAACTGCCTGTGGTTCAGGTTTATAGCCACAATAAAATAATTAGATCAATTGTTGCAAACTAATCTCCTAGGCCGACTGCATTCAAGAGCTGTCTTTAGTGTTGGCATCATGAACTTGTACGTTCATAGATACGTGTTCAAGACTCGCAGGTCGAGGATGAGACGAAGCCCTACCCCAACAAAATAACGGCTGTACCAATCTTTTTCTGTCTCTGAAGCGGGGACCACTCGTATTGTTCTTTTCTGCAACAGCGCCTTTATTTCCTCCTTCAGTATCATGGCTGCCTTGGTGTCGACAGTACTGTTTACTACTCTCCGGAAACGAGGCGGCTTGACCCGGAACTGCAACCATTAACCCATAGCGACGGCTCGCAGCACCCACAAGAGAGGGGGTGCAAGCGTGCCACTGAGGAAAGTGAGCAGCATGTCGGCTGACTTGCAGCACTGTCGGCGGGGCGTTGTCGCCCCCCCAGTGTGTCTGCAGGAGAATGCATCACCTGCCTGACTTGGCTCATTCTGCCTGCAGGCTGAGCATTTGTGATTGTTTGAGAATAAACACTCTTTATTGATTGTAATGTGTAAATTCTCATATTTTGTTGGAGGCACCTTTCCCAGGGGCACAACAATGAAAAACAGCAAGAGCACTTGATGTGGTCACCTGAACATTAAACACACCTTAACAGTTAAGAGTTACAGCCTGAGGCATTTTGTGTGCTGGGGGTTTGTGCTTGGGAGACGGTGTAAAGAAAGTGTAGCCCCTTCTGGGCCTGACAACCTGAACAGAACTTAAGCGGCACCTCTTGGGCGGCAACAGAGGGGTAAAAGCAGCGTCTCCCTGCCACTGGACCCCTTCTCCACTCAGAACCACAGCTAGGAGGGCTGAGGCTTCTTCCTCCTGGGCATCCAGGAGGAACCCATCAACATATTCCATGTGGTCATCCCAGCTAATTGCGGGGACATTGACCGGATAATCCTCATCTTCCCACTCTGACAAAGCCAGGACTCCAGACTCGAAAAGGAGAAGATCATGCCATGCGACACCTGTCCAGCCCAGCACTTTTTCTAGAAATGTCAGCGGTCTTTCCAGGGTCGATTGCAAAGCTGGCGATACAAGGCACAAGCTTCGGGCTCCGTCAAAACTCTCCTAGCATGGACGATCCCAAGGCAGACACGGCAGGCATCATGCTGGTAGCTATCGCTGGTAGCTGTCCTCAGACCCCTGAGGATAGGGGCGAACAGAAGATTTCTGCTTTGCTTTCTTCAGTTTGGAGTACATTCCAAAACGCAAAGCGAAACGCTGCACAAGAGAACTTGAAATTAGCGCTCCACGGGCAGGCTACGCATCAACTGTGCAGTAGAGCCTAACACCAACAGGGGCAGTTAAGCTAAGTTCAAGTCAGCAAAAAATGACGCTAACTAGCAGCAGCTAACAAGCCCAACTCAGCAGAGCTGTTCTCAGCGAGGTGAAGAACGTAAGAACTGATGGATGCCTGCGGAGCTGTGCGCCTGTCATCACACGTCATCTGCCTTAAAGGCGTTAAAGGTTTATTCAGCCAGGACCATGAGGGTGTGATGTTCCATACTTATGTGTTGTACCGAGTGAATCGACTGAAGGGGAACATGAAGGGAATTTTTTTTTTTTTAAAAAGCTTTGATCCAACAACTATGCAAGATGTGAAGATTTAAAACACTAAAATGCAATGTCTGGTTAACAGTTGTATTCTGAAAAATGAACTCAGCCAAACTGAATCTCAGAGCACAGGCAGACTTTTTATTTCACCTCAAATCAATACAATAACTTTTGTAACAGCTTAGTTTTATGTACAAAATAAACTTGTCAAGACGGTGAAACCAATAAAGCCGGTCTTTGTGTCACTAATATTGACAGATTTCTTCTTTCTTATACTGAAAGTGCTTTGTTTTCCTAAACTTGATTCCTTGATTTCTTATTATTCACTTTGGATGACATATGCACATTCATCATTTTAAGATCTTCGTTTCTTTTGGAGTTATGCAATCTTCTGTGCTGTGTCCCCAAGCAATGCATGTGTAAGGGAATGATCTATGTATGATGCAAGTGCTGGCTTGCCTCAAGATTTCTTTCATTTTTTGAGGAGTCTGTAAGATAACATTCTGAGGTTAAAATGCCAGTAAATTCATGTTTATAGTAAGGTGTAGTAAGTTGTCTTTTACTTGACAGGCACATTTTTCTTTCGATAACACTGTGCTTATCTTCTATGGTAGATATGTTGTTGCATCTGTTAATTGACAGCTGTGCATCTGCCAACTGGGAGTATTTGTGCTTGCTGTTCCTGGCCCACCTTGATAATGATGACAAACTGGAGGAGTTGATTTGGGCCAACATAAACATCATGCAGGTGTCTATGGCGCTGAACCAAGGAATGATTTCATTTTACCACTTTGTACACAGCAGAGGTGGGCAAGACACAGAATTAAACAAAAATGTGTGTTAATGTGTGCGTTTTAGAAAGAAGGCAAAGAACAGATACTAAGATGAAGGACTGATAGATTAGGTTGTCCAGAGACACTTGTACTTTTATTGTCCAGAAAGTGAAAAGTTTTACTCATTTTCAGCAGAACAAACTACAGTAGAATCTCCAGGTCCACCAGGTTTAGGTATATTTTTCTCTGTAACACGATGACGTTATTTGTTTGCCGTTCAGGTCCTCCACAACTCCACAGATACCTGAGGTCGTCTGTTCCTCCATGTCCGGCCCCTCCTTCTCTTTACCCCTTTCAGTGGTGTCAATGAGAAAAATGCCAGCATTATGCAACTGACAGCCCCGAGAGGAGGCTTTTTTTCCTCTTATTGTGCTGCTGTGTGCAAAATACTCTAAGACCGTGGATAAACCCGCCTGGTTACAGCCTCTGTGTAGCCTCTTTGTGAGTGCTCAGTCTAATCCAGAGTACCTCTCTAACATAGCGGCTCACCTGGTGACTCAGAGGAGTGCTTTAGAAGACATCTGGTCCTGTTTGGCCCCATTCAGGTCCACCTGGACACTTTTATAGGAACAGCCTACACCTTAATTAAATGACACGCCTTTATTCCTACCTGCTCCTTCTAAAGCTTAACCTTAAATGCAGAATAAGTTCTTATGTTTAGGTCTCCACTTCTGCTTCGGCACCTGGCACATCAAGCTGTTTAGGGTTTCACCTTGACCGTCACAGAACAGTTTGTAGAGTACAGCACCTGCTAGTAACCACTGGTGTTACAGGCGATGTCCCATTGTTGAGAAGAAAAGGAGGGCTATCGTGTTATCTGTGTCGCACAGCTATTGTTGGTGTCTGTTAGCCAATCGCCCCAGATTAACACAGTTGTGCTGCTTCATTGTATACGCAAGGGGGGTTAAATGCTTGGTGAGAAAGAGAGAGTGCAAAGGAAAGTTATAGCCTAGGCTACCATGTGGCTACCCCACATCTGCACGTTTCACCAATTGTTGTGAACTACAATGGCATGAGTGTATTTAATTTCAGTTCCATATTTTCCCTTCCTTATCTACATATAAAAGCAATAGTCTTTGCTGACATATTAGACATAAAGGATATGCTTGTTTTAACCTCCTGTAATCTGCAACAATATAACACAATGTTGTTTGTGGTTCATGTGAATGAGTGAGAACCAGCGCTGGCCACTTTAAGGAATGAGACAAGATAATCCCTCCCTTATAAGCCTGCGTATAATGAGATTTATGAGTTTTGGGACATTGCCAGTTCTTACTGTCCTATCCAGCCACGCTTGTCCCATGTGTCAAGCAGCCTGGAGGAACTACCTTGGATTCTGTTGACCCATAATGTGGCATCCCATTAGGGAGTTTCAGGCCAAAATCTCGTCTGCTTTTTTGTCTTTCGAGTGGTTTTGCTTTTCCTCTGCATTTCTTGTGTTTTGCAGACGTGGTTTTAGCAACACAGCATCCTGGAGATAAATGTTTTGCATTAGCTAAGGAAGAAACCACCATTTTTATAACAGCTGACAGAGTTCATCCCAGAAAGAGGGGAGATCTGTATTTTGAGTGATACTGGAATATCTTAATTGTAACAGAGTTCAGTATAACACTGAAAAAGTGTGTGATACAGACAGGACAGACTGGGAGACGAAGGAGACTGGTTGTGTGAGCCTGAGGCAGCGGGTGGAGGCTGCACTATGTCCCTGCAGGAAGAAGGCTGACTTGCACAAAGAGACGCTCACATGAGGGAGGAGGCGAAACGGAGGGAGTGGCATCTGAACAGGCGGCACTTCTCTACTGTGCAGCGCAGATGAGTACAGGCTGTCAGTCAGTCTGTCACTCAAGAGTGCTGTAGCCACCATTCTTCTTGCTTTGTTCCTTCGCTCTTTCTGGAGGCTGACCAAGAGGGGTTACCTCGTGCAGGAGAGGCCTGTGTCTGGTTCGGGTTAACAGGATGTATCTGGTTGTGGAAGCCATTGAGGAGGCCATGATGAAGATGCTACCTTATTTTGTGAAGAATGCAGTGTTGACCCAGAGTGAGATAAACCGCATGTAAGTTAAGTTTAACTGCTAAATGAGATTTGAACAGCTACGAATGAGATCCTTCACTGATATGAAAGTGGTTAGACTTTTGATTGGTTTTCGAAACAACTTTGTATATTATAACTTTTAATAACATCTGTCAGTATACGTTGTTGAAGAGAGGGTGGGTTATATTCTAACAGATGCTGTGACATCTTTTCAGGTCAGCAGACCAAATTGGTATCGAAACTTTTTCTGCTATTTTGAGATAATGAACTTCAGTTAAAAGGAGTTATCAGACTCTAAAATCTTGGATTTGCTATCATTCTGTTAGTAGCTGTGCTCTTGTGACTTTTTCACTGTGATCTGTGATCTTTTCACTGTGATGTAAATAAGGTATGGGTACAGCACTCCACAATCTAGCTGAATCGTTCTGGCTATCTGGCAAGCTTTTCTGTCACTCTTTTGGGGTTTTTTGTTTTGCTTTGATACCAGATGTATTTTTAGCCATAGTGTTTGTGGGGAAGCTGATAGCAGGGTGCTGCAGGGTAAGAGACAGTAGGTTCAGTTAGGATGTCTGACTGTGATCTTGAAACTGCAGGACAGCTCTTGATTCTACATGAGGATTTAAATTATCTATCACAGGTAAGATCAGTGAACTTACAGTTGGATTAAAACTTCAAAATGAAAGCAGCATGGATATTGTGCAAATTGCTGAGCAATAATGGGGCTGTTGCTCTGCTCTTGCTCTTGGTATTGCCACTTTTGGCACATATAGTTGTTCCTTGACAGTAGACCTTCCTGACAGCGTAATAAATCCCAAGCAGAGAACACAGTGAAACAAAAATGCTCCAAAGTGAGACAAAAAGCTCTTGTTGAGAGGCGTCCACCCCCATACTTTGTCACTGAAACTTTTTGCTGTGCTGCTGGGGGCGGCCGGAATTTATTGTGAGGTGTACAAAACGAAATCCTTTGTTCCCACAAAATCATCTGTTTTGAGCCAGGCCTGCTCTTGTGTATGTGGGTTTTGAAAGTATGATCAGAAGGGCTGGTTGGGAGAAACATTCCAGAGCTGGAAATAAAAATGTGATTTAATCTAGATGAGGACATTTATGATAATAATTTCATATTTGAGTTTTTCTTTGAGGCAACCTTAGGAGCCACTGTAGTAATCAGCAGTTTCCCCTGGAAGTGTGATTTCATGCCAGTTTTTTTTTTTTTTCATTAAGCTTGTGCAAACTTGAGATGCAAAATATTATTTCTCTTCTTTCATAATCATAAACCGATGCCAATGTTGCTTTCTAAGCTCACACTACCTGAAAACAGTGATTTGCCAATGGCCATATTTACAGGCAGGCACTTCTTTAGTACATACAAGGATTTTGATTTGTTGCCACTTGGTACTTTTTTTTTTTTTTAAAGAAGTCCTGGTTTGCCAGACTGCACACACAGAATACGTGATGTGTGTGTTCCACGCAGCTGCCAGGTACTGTAGATTTAT
>VUQR01012508.1:8119-30978 GCA_015108515.1 Hemichromis elongatus | reverse complement strand
ACTGTAGATTTATGAATGCGTTGACATTGTTTTTCAGTGAAATGGAATGATTAAATTCAGCCCGCAGGAAACACCTCACTTCTTTTTAGTGCGTCTTTTTACTTGCGTCATCTGTTGACACACCCAAAGCATAACCTGAAAAACTCATGGATTTTTACAAGCAGGTGTGATGTACTAATTGCTGCTTTTCAGTTTTTGTTAAAGTTAAGCACCACAAAGAGCTGCAGTTTAGTCCACTATTTCGGCCTGTGCTGCGTTAAACTAAGCCAACGGAGACCTGATAAGTCAAATCTAAGTGCAGCCCATGCAGGAGAAAAAAGACAGATAAGCATTCAGGATCAAAGCTTGATTCATGGCGGCTGCAGACCTGACGTCTGGCCCTGTAACGTGGCAGCTGGGCTTTTCCACTCAGCTGTTGAGGTAATTCGCCTGCAGCAGACAGCCGGGATTTATTGTCATCTCGTTGGATGTTTCCAACTGAACAGGAGCATCCTAAAAATTTCATTTCTCTCTTGTCCCACTGTTTGGTTAAGTTTTTCAAGGAACAAGCTGAGCTGTTGCTCTGCTGAGTTGTGGTTTACGTACAGTGTCTCTTTTCTAAAGACGTGTAACCCCTGACTTTCCTCTCATTTGTTTGCAGCCTGAGTGAGAGCTTCTTCATGGTGAAGGGTGCTGCTCTCTTTCTGCAGCAGGGAAGCAGTCACCAGGGCCAGAAAGCACATCCTCATCACAAACATGCAGGTGAGACACTACGTTACCAACGTCATTCACCCAAACTGAACTCATGAGCTTGTGAATCTCTTCATTAGACTTCTCATCCAGGTTAGCTGGTAAACATTCTAACACTGCCACAGATGTTTGTGGCTGAGGTGTGGAGGATGGAGGCTAGCTAGTTGATAAGCATGTTCCAGACGTGTAGCTTAGGCAGATTAGTGCTTAAATCCAGCGTATGTTAGCACTGTGGACAATACTTCTGCTGAGGATTAAAGGAGGGCCTTATCGTTTGAATTACTTTGCTTGTGCTAACTTTACTGAGTAACTATAAACAGTTTTACTCAGATTTCTCTTTTGTGACTTTGTTTGGTAGTTTATTTCATCATTTTTGCTCAAGTGAGATAACAAAAAATATTCAGGTTTAATTTTTTATGTGAAACCGAGTTTGTGGGTGCTTTGTGTAAATAAATGGCACAATACCATGATACTGCAGTAGAATAATGGAATTTGTATATTGTAGAAATAGAAGCAAGTCTCTCATTTATGGTTAATCTCCTGTGAGGCCTGTTTGAACTTAAACTGGTGATTTATTTGTAATTGGTTTTGTAATGGTTAGAGTCAGAGGTTTCATGACATGTTGAATTGAACTTGCATGTATCTTTAATCACTTTTGAAAGACACAATTATAGCTTTAAAGACGTAAGGCTTACCGGTCAGTCCAGTGGCATGATGGGTCTTTAGCATTAGCTAGCAGTTGAAGTGCTGCCAAGTCATTTGGCCAGTGCTGGCTGTGGCTGGCAGCTTCATCTATTCTGCCAGCCACTCTGTCAGGTAACCCACATATTTGAAGGTCCTACTTTGTCCTCAAACACATTTTGCTATGGAAATACCTGTGTAATTTCCCAGTAACTCTGGCCTTTAAGTAAAAAGAAAAAAAAAAAGGGAAAAGAACAGTGAGAGGGATTCATGCAAAATGTGTGACTTAAAGAGAAGAACTGCTGCTCAGGGGGTCTCATCAGCCAGTTTTGTGGAAATAACTGTGATATAAAAATACAATGCTCTGCAATCTGGGAGAAAATATTTATGTGAATGTTACATGTTTGACTTGTTATGTTACAATTAAAAAAACTGCCTTCACATATGAGTGAGCGCTGTTTGGTTGTTGATGTTAACTTATCTCCAGGCTCAGCGGTTTAAGTGAAGACTTTAAGTTCAACTAGTATAACTAGACTCACAAAACAATAAAATCAGTGCATTTATGTTTTGAGTATGACTGGTAACTTGCAGCTGTTGGTATTAGGAACTCACTTGACTTTGATCACAGCGTGTTAATGGTTTGCGCTGAAATATAATGTTTGTAGTTTTTAAGCCTGGCCCAAAAATGAGAGCAGAGATATGAAGTGACACGGCCAGACAGAGTCTTTTACTTTCTGTCTCATGCCAGTATCTGTTAGTTAAACCAGTCAGGATGTCAGTTTGTTTCTGCTGACCTGTTGTGACATATTTCAAAATAGCTGGCTCTCTATCAACTCCTGGTCCATCTCCACACCCTGTTTTATTATCCAGCTCCACTGACATGTCTTGGCAGATAGCTCCTTTTAAATCACTCTGTGTTCTGAGACAGGTTTTTGAGTTGTTGTGGTTAGATAAATTTGCACATGCAATTTTATTGTCAGTTTTCATTTCATCAGCTGATAAGAATCACTGAGCAGGTGATCTGTTCATTTTTCCAGGAGCAGGTATTAGTTTTGGCCTTGGTGTTTAACACTAAGGAGCAGCTTAATTTCACATACCTTCAGTGTCCTGCAGCAGTGAATATAATAAGCCACTGTGCTTGCTTTTTATTCTCCTTCAAGGTCTTGTTGTTTTCAAACTACAAATGTGTGTATGGTGATCAACATTTATAACAACTGTCACCACCTCAACAGGTGACTTACCTCAACACCTGCAGGTGATGATAAACATTCTTCGCTCAGAGGACAGAATCAAACTGGTAAGAGACAGCTTAAATCTGTTTATACATCTAGATGGAAATATGCACACAAACACACACACAATGAGGCTGGTGACTAACAAACCATTCAGAATGCATTTTATTGTGTAATCAGGATGCTTATTTGCTCACTGTAATTATTAGCTCATGAGGGCAGGTTTGAACATACTCAGGAGAGCATTACAACATGTTTCCATAGCATAGGGGTGTATGTGTTACCCACTTTATGTTTACCACCTATGTGCCCGCACACATCCTGAGCACTCAGCTACCCTGTTGCATCAAGCGTGTGACACTTTGTTGGACAGAAAAGCAGTTTACTAGAATTTTCTTGCTTCCCCTATGCATTAGCTGTTATGTGCCGTTGAAGTTTTTTTTTTTTTTTTTGCCTGTGTGAAGGCAGTTAACACAATGTTAACATTTTATACTTATAGAAATACTGAAATTAGTTTTTTAAAATCTTATACCCTGCATGAAACACTGTGAATTTCACTGTTTTTGTCTTGTGCAGGCGGTTCGGCTGGAGAGTGCATGGTCAGATCGTGTGCGGTACATGGTGGTGGTGTACACCAGTGGGCGACAAGACACAGAGGAGAACATCCTTCTAGGAATTGACTTCACCAACAAAGACTGGTAAAATATGTACACTTTAATATTCTTAAAGGCTAAGCTCCATTTAAGATTGGATATGTTTATTTATTTTGAACAAGATAGATGAAATAATTTATACAATATGTACTTGTGAATGTAGATAACACTCACCCTCACCAGTCTGATTTAAGCTTAAACTATTTCCTTGTTTCTAGCAGCACACAAGATCAAACCTTTATACCTTAAAACAGTGGACATTTAAATGTTACCATTTCTCTGTTGGAGGCATGGAATTACCTGTGAAGCTAGTAGTTTTAGATGAAATACACATTTCTTTTATTCCCCCTTTTTTTATTCTACTTTTCCAGTAAAAGTTGTTCTATTGGCATGGTACTACCTCTGTGGAGTGATACAAAGATCCACCTGGATGGAGATGGGTGAGTTGGCTTGGGTTTTTTTTTTTCCATTTTGTTTTTTTGTTTTTTATTCTGGCTTTATGACCTTTTTTTAAGGACAGAGACCACAGCTGGAGCATTATCATGCTGCTTTTTTCCTTTTTTTTTCCATCTAACACTGACACTTTAGATGAACACATAGTAACCATCTGTTTTATTTGCTCCTCAGGGGTTTTACTGTGAACACGGCAGGTCGGACTCATGTCTTCAAACCTGTGTCAGTGCAGGCTATGTGGTGAGTAATGATCAACCTCCGGAGTCACAGTGGCTGGCTGTAACAGTTCACTTTCATGGCACACAACAATAAATCCCCTGCTGCAATGGTGCAGGCTGAGGCAGTGCTCAATCTGCCACCTACTGGAATAAAGAAAAAAGTGCATAAGGCCAAACCGTAGACAACACAATCATTTGATTTGATTTTATTATTATTTTTTTCATCATTAAAGAGAATCAAACTGTCAATTCTTTATTTTCATATTCGACAACCATCTAGGTCAGCCCTGCAGGTGCTGCACAAAGCATGTGAGGTTTCCCGCAGGTATAACTACTTCCCTGGAGGAATGGCCCTCACCTGGATGGGCTACTACGAGAGCTGCATTGCTTCAGAGCAGAGCTGCATCAATGAGTGGAACGCCATGAAGGACTTGGAAACAACACGACCAGACTCACCCACCATGTTTGTCGACAAGTCAGTAAACCTGGCCCACCTTAAGCTTTTGTTGAAATAGCTACAGATTTTTTGGAGCAACTGTCTTTAAGCAAGCGCTGAGAGTTTAATGAGTCATTACCTTTGTAGGCCTTCAGAGAGAGAGAGGACAGAGTGCCTTATTAAAGCAAAACTTAGAAGCATCATGACATGCCAGGACCTTGAGAACGTCACCTCCAAACAGGTAAAAAAAAGTCCTTCACTTTCCATTTCTTGTGGTTTAGTTTTAAAAGGCTTCCTTTAAATGTTATCACTTAAAGATTTCTCATTATTTATGGAAATACTTGGGCACACCTGTGCAAAATTCTTGCTTTAGAAGTGAAAAGAACTACTAAGCAAACATCTAAACATGCGTCCTACTTTTATTCATGAACTTGAATTGAAGTGTTTGGCCATCCTACTAAGTTAGTTGTTACTAACCCCTCTTTGCCCCATTTACCTTTTCTATTCTTGATTTAGGATTAGACTCACTTTTTACCCACTCCTCCTTGCACAATAGTAATAATGCTCTGAGACATTTGCTTGTGCATAAAGTCTCCCTGCAGATTTTCTGTTAGCATTTAAGGAACTCTGAATGCCACTCCATACACTTTGTGTATGTAGAGCTCTAGTTTGTATTTGTTTTTTACTTAAATTTGGTCACTGTAGTCTCTTCATTAACAAACGGACACAGTGAATTTGCATTACACACTTTAAATTTCTGTGATGAGGTTGGAGGTATGATTTCCTTTTTAGATGCAGATATTGTTTCTGCATCAGTGCTGCAGAGTGGAGAGGTGCAGTACCACTCTTGTGTCTGCTAAACCTTCCTGTAGCTCTTTTGCAGTTATTATTGCTTAACTGCCATTTCCTATTGTCATTTTTTGACGATCTAACTTGCAAGCTAAAAGATGTTTTTAATGCCCTTTGTTTTTGTAGGTCACTTAGTGCATCGATTTTTATTTCATTAACTTGTGAAAACAGATCACTTAAATGTATTTTATTGCCAGACCCTTCACACATAAATTATGCTATGTGTTCTTTGTTTAGATCCGTACAGAGCTGGAGCAACACATGAACTGCAACCTAAAGGAATACAAAGAGTTCATTGACAATGAGATGCTGTTGATCCTGGGTCAGATGGACAAAGCTACCCTCATCTTTGACCATGTCTACCTGGTGGGAAAACTAATGCCATCTCTTAAATTGACAGAAACATCTGTTGTTTCCTGCGAGTAGCTGAGATAAAACTATTTCCTTTCTGTTCTACCCCAAAGGAACATTATTGTTTAAGTAATCTTGACTTAAAAATAATTGTTTTGGAGAAAGAACAGTCTCCCGAAGATTTGAAAATATACCCAGTCTAAACATTATTTTTTCTCATTTTGTTTTTTAGGGTTCTGAATGGAATGCATCTAATTTGGAGGAGCTGCAAGAGACAGGGTGATTTATTTTAGATAATAGAAAAGCTCAGATATCCACACAGAAAACATATGTTCATTATGATTTGAGCAAGAAAGAATTCTGTTGATGAGTTCATGTTATCTTTCCTCCCCAGGGTGGCCTATATCCTCAATGTAACCCGAGAAATAGACAACTTCTTTCCAGGCACATTCAGTTATCACAACATACGCGTCTACGATGAAGAGGCCACCGACCTGCTTGCTCACTGGAACGACACATATAACTTCATTGTTAAAGCAAAGTGAGTCCCGAGTGGAACAGGAAACATGTTGATCATATAACTCTCTGTATCTCATCATCACTAGAGATTTACTATTGGGAAATGTCAACAAGGCTAGTATTTTACTAAAGTAACACATTGGCACATATAAGTATACAGCTGAGGTCATAAATTACCCCCCTCAGTAACTTCAAGGTTGTAGTACATAGACTTACTGGCCCATTCATGAGGCACACCTTGCCAATACCAGGTCAGGCCCCCTTTTGCGGTCAGAGCTGCCTGAAATTCTTTATGGCATAAATTCAACAAGGAAACATTCCTCAGAGGTTTTGGTCCATATTCACATGGATAGCGTCACACAGCAGATGATGGGAATCCCTTGTTTCACAGCCCAAAGGTGCTCTGTTGGAAACGGCTGTCATAAAGTAGCCCCACTGTTCTCTACAATACTCAGGTGGGCTATGGTGTTCAGTGTTTGCCTGGTACTGAGGGATCCAAACTGTGCTAATATGTCCCCAAACCATTACACCACCACCATAAGCCTGAATAGTGGTACATCACAGGATGGATGCATGATTTCACAATGTTCATGCTGAATTCTAAACTACCATCTGAAAGTCGCAGCCGAAATCAAGATGTGGATCAGGGAACACTTACCCAGTCTTCTGTTGTCTAATTTTAGTTAGCCTGTATGACCTGTAGCCTCTGTTTCCTGTTCTTAGCAGAAAACTGACACTCATTCTATATTTTATCTTTTTCAGACCATTCTCTGTAAATCCTAGAGATGGTTGTGTGGAAAAATCCCAGTAGATTAGCAGTTTCTGAAAAAAATCACACCCACCTGTCTGGCACAAACAACCATGCCGTGTTCAAAGTCTGCCTTTCTTCCCCATTCAGTATTGACATTGACCATGTCTAAATGAGTAAAAGCTTTGAGGTGTTGCCATATGATTGGATGTTTAGATATTTGTGTTAAAAAGAAGTTTAACAGGTGTAGCTAATGGATGTCCCAGTGACTCTGTTATGTAGCACAAAAACAGAATTCCAGCTTAACTTCCTTTAGAGGTCATATTTTCTGAAAACATTTGAACCAGCCAGGCAGGTTCTTGAAATGCTGATTAACACACAATTTGCTCTGGTAAAGTTCACACAGTTGGGAAATAAAAGGATCCACCTGTTTAAGTGCTAGACAGAGGTGCTCATGTTGATTTTTTTTTAGTGTAAAAAGAGAAGTCCATAAGCTGAGGCCACAAGTGAAAAGGACAGATTTTAGGAGTGAGAAAGGAAGCAGTAGGGAGAGAACAAAGTAAACAATTGAGAAAACAAACCTTATATCTGATTTTTTTTATTATTTTTTTTATCATGGGTGTGTTCCAAAATATTGCCTAATCAGCATAAAAACCATCCCAGCATTTTCTGTTTTACTTTGGATTATCCCTTTTACAAAACAGTTAAATCTAGTAATAGAATGAGTCTGAGGTAGTTCACTTAATAGAAAAATTATTCCTCACATGCCTCTCTTGTTTTTAATCTACTATCCAACTGCAACAGTTTTTCAGATAGAAAAGTGTGGAAAAGTAAAAATTGTGGTTCATTGCTAATTGATGTGTAAGTGTCTTTTATAAAAAATATGCATTCATTCCTTCCCACAGAAAGAACCGCTCAAAGTGTCTCGTTCACTGCAAGATGGGTGTCAGTCGGTCTGCCTCCACTGTCATCGCTTATGCCATGAAGGAGTACGGCTGGTCGCTAGAGAAAGCTTATAACTTCGTCAAGCAAAAGAGGAGCATCACACGACCAAACCCAGCTTTCATGAGACAGCTAGCGGAGTACGAAGGCATTTTGGATGCCAGGTACAATCCCTTGATTGATCTGTGCATAAATAGTCTTTTCTTAGACGAACTCTTTTTAAACCTTTGTTTCGTCTCTCTCTGTTTTCAGTAAACAACGGCACAACAAGCTCTGGCATCCAGACGGAGACTGTGAGATGGCCGAGGGTCAGCAGGGAATGGCTCAGTGCTGCAGAGGAGAGGAGGGAGGCATCCTGACTCCACATCCAGGAATGTCTCCCTGCTGTGAGGAAGCACTATCTGATAAAGGTGCAGCGTGCCCCTCCCCATGCAGGACTGTTCCTCTGGAGAACGACCCAGCCTACAACAATTATTACTTCCGCCGTCTCTCTGACTCTGCGCTGGACAGCGAACCATCAACACCCGTGCGCGGCCCTCCCCTTCTTGGCATGGAGAAGGTCTTTATAGAAATTGAGGATGTGGAAAGGGATGCCCTGCTGGATGACGAGGCCTTCGATGGCCGCGAGGGTTTGCAGCTCTCCCACTTTGGGCCGACAGCAGAGGGGACTGCCGCCCAGACCTGCAGTCGCGGCCCTGAGCCACTTGAGGAGCTGCGTCTGAGGCTGGAGTTCAGCACAGTGGAGGAGGAGGATGAGGAGGACGTGCAAAAGGAGGAGGCAGAGATGGAGGTATTAATGCAACCAGATGATGGAGGCGGCGGTGAAACGCAAGATGTAGAGGGTAATGGGATGGACCTGGCAAGTCTCAATGAAAATTCCAACAATAACAACCATTTCAGCACTCCACGCAACTACAATGTAAGTTTGAAAAATGAAGTTTAGCTCATATTTCAGATTGAAAATTCTTAAAATTTGCTTAACACTGTTGCCTGTTCCATTTGTTTTTCTGTGCCGTCTTTATTTAGGAAAAAGCTTCCTCTGTCCTTCTTCCAGCTGATGCTTCTACACCACTGCCTTGGTGTGATCAGACCAAGTCTAACCTGAAACAAGATTCTCCAAACTTGTCTTCTAAGCTTTGCCTTAACCCGAGTTCTCCCGAAGTCCCAAGTGCTTCATTCCTACAGTCCTATACCTCGTCTGAAGGCCTCAGATCCTCAGTGGGACTGCCGTGCCCCTGTGGGCCTCTGTGTGACTGTGCCAACTGTGCTGCCTCCCCAACCAAGGCTCCACTTGAAAGAGAAGAACAGCTTGGAGAATCACTTCAGTTAGTAAAGCCTGAGCATAATGGGGAGTTCTCTGAAGTAAAGACTGAGCTTGATGAGAGTCAGTCTGCTGGTGCCTCAGAGGCTCTTCCTGAGCTGATGAAGATAGATTCCGAGGAAGACAAGCCTGCAGTGGCTTGCTACCTTGGCCAACAACAGGAGACCCTTTTACAGCTGCGACGATCTGGGTTGGTCCGCCGCCGTGCAGAGAGACTAGAGAGACTTGCGGGTTTATCTCAGGAAAGCCTGCACTCTCTGAAGCCTTTGCATGGATGCCAAATGTCCCAAAAAGGTCCCTTTCACACTGAGGAGGATGAGGAGTTCTCCGGTGACTTTGCTAAATCTTCAACACCATGCCAAGTGCGGTTAGAGCCACTGGTGGTGCCACTGACCAATGAAGCCTTGTTGGGGGTGGTGGGGTCTGGGCTGCTTACACCCACCTCCTCACCTCACGGCTCCACCTTGACACGCAGCTCCAGCAGTGACAGCCTGAGGAGCGTGAGGGGGAAGCCTGGCCTCGTACGTCAGAGGGCGCAGGAGATCGAGACACGCATGCGGCTAGCAGGCCTCACCGTGCCCTCGAGGCTGAAGCGGTCCAACTCGCTGGCCAAGTTGGGCAGCCTCAACCTGTCCTCCGAGGACCTGTGTTCAGTCTGCTCCTCAGATGCAGGAACACTGCTGCTCCTCTCACTGTCGCCAGAGTCAGACCCCAGCTTAGAGTGGGACTCCCCGACCACCTCTGCGCTATCCCGACCCCGCAAGGACTTGCACACTCCAGAGAGGGCACTACCAGGTGAGCCTAGAAGCTGACAAATCAAGTGGAGGCTGTGTACGGTCCACTCATCCCCTCTTCTGTCACCTTGCGGGTCTGGAGAAGGTTGTACAGATTCTGGAAACAGGAAAGTGTCGAGTCTGAGAAAACAAAAAGAATGCCAATTGTTGTTATAAGGAGTGTATGCTCTCCTTTGCCACATTGTTTCTCAAACTGCTGTTCACAGTGATGAAAGTCATATTGCTGTATCTGAGAAGTGTGTAAAGCCATCAGTTCACCTCTAAGTTTGTTTGATTTATGGACAAACAAGTGCCTTAACTACGAGACCAGAGGCACAGAGCTGTGTGTTCGAACCGCAGAACTAGACGGTACGGTGATCTGTAACCTTTAATTTGGTGTCCACTGGCACATACCTTATTTTTATCTGTTGGGTACAAAGTGGTAGCCTACATAGATGAACTTGATTCCCTCAAAGAGCTTCACATAAAATGAACTGTTGAATAAACATGGAGTTGTTTACCATGCGGTTTATGTTTAAGATGCTAGCGGGTTGTAAAATTAATGGTTACCTCATGTTGCATTTATGGAGCTTTTGCTCACATAAACGCCAGGCAAGAGTTTAAGTCGGTTCAGTTGCTGATGTCTAGTTATAGTGAGGAAATCAGTTTGTTTTTTTCAAATCCATTTTAAAGCAGAAGTGTACTGTGTTAATGCATTTCCTATGTGTGAGTCCCTGAGTGAGTGAATGGGATAAGAGTAGAGAGAAGAGGTAACTTTTTGCCAGAGGCACGCTCACTGTTTTCAACAAACAGAAACATTTCTGAGTTTGTTGTTCCTTTGCACTGCTTTTTTAATGAGTGAATACTGGTACACAACAAGCTATCTTCCAAAATAACATTGGAATAATGTTATTGACCTCATCATTCCCTACAATGTTCACTGTTCTTGGGAGAGCGGAGTGAGGAGTCGCACTACATGGCTGAAAATCATAAAGCATGACAGAAACTGGGGATTTATGACAGCTAAAGTTAGCTGAATATTCTTGACAAAACAAAACAAAAAATATTACAACATTCTTTACCTTAAAATCATTTGAGGGTTGCCAACATTTTTAGCTCATTTATACTTTTTTTATGCAAAAGACCAAAGTTTTTTTGTTTTAGTTTTTATAATTTTGGCTGTCTTAAATTGGAAATGCCATTGAAGCTGTATAAAACATGTGAATCATAACGTCAATCACGTACATATTTAATGCTGTCACATCTGTTTTGCACCTTTGGGAGAAACAAAAAAGACTCGCTCGAGTCACCAGGCTCATAGCTGTTAAGCTTTTACGCTCATATCATTAATGAGTTCTGAAGCTTTTGTCACACTGACGTGACAGCGATCACAGTAGGTTACTTCATGGTTTGGTAACCATTTTCTTTTTATATTTAAGTATGCAGTAATTTTTGTACTGTACATTGCTGTAGTTTGAATGCATATTGCACTTTTTATGTTGGTAAAGATACTGTACTGTATGTGTTAATTATGGAAATAAACATTTCTTTTACATAATTTACCCTGTGTGTGCTTTTGCTCGTCCCTCTCTGAGCATAAAACTAAAGAGATACTCAGGATTTCATAAAGGTTCCAAACGTTGCACTTCGGGGTCAAATACCAGAGGGGACTGACAGGAATCACAGTTTTCTCAAAACTGAGCCACCAACATATAAGAATTGATTCACGAAGGTAAAGGAGATGGAAAAATAACATACAAATTTAAAAAAAAATACTGTGCAAACAAATCTCTCATTTGTTTATATTGTGATAGGAAATGGTTGCAGTGATTCACTAAAATACGCAAACACACATGGAAAAACAGTTTGAATAATTCTAACAAGCTTTAAAAGTAATATTCGATATGAACACATTTCTTGTCATTTCCTGAAGTAGTCTTTGTGTAAAAGTATTTGTTTATGTATGTCGAACTGTGTTATCCTTGACATTTTTCATAGATTCAACTAAAGTGGGAACAAATTAGGTGTTTTCTTGACAAGCTGCAAGCAACAAAGTGCTGAAAAATACAATTCAAAATTATTTCTTCACCAAGTTGTTCTCAAGACCACTTTCAAAACCTTACAACGAAGTCTGATTCACTGGAGGGAAAATATAAAGAAATGAGGGGGAGATCAAACTTTTTGCCCCATAATATACATTATTATCAGCTATGATGATCCTGACTGGGTGATTTAATCCAACTTAACTTACAGATTCAAAAGATTCCACACATATACCTGTGGAATAAGTTTTTATTTCACTTTCTTGTACATATAGACACCAAAATGTTTTTTTTCTTTTATTTTGCAATTACTTCCTTTTTTTTTTTTTTGCATTTTATAATTCCTTCTTTAATTGATTAATTGGTCTATTTAACTACATATAGTTCTCCCAGATGGACACATTTACTTTTGCTGTCGTGTCCAGTGTATTTGTATTTAATGTATATGTATTTTCAAATTACAAACAATGTGGATGGATGGCAAATGGAAAAAAACAAGTTTTTGAACTTGAACCCGTAAACGCCTTCACACGTTTTTGAATTACACATGCAAAAGTATAAGTGCCAAACCTGAAATAAGTTTTTAAAAAATATATAAAAGGTTTGAATCTTTGAAATGTTATGCTAAACACAAATAGCCTGAATAATCTTCATGAATGGTCAAACTGTCCGGCACAGATATTCAGGCATAGTAACTAAATACACGATTCCACTGTGATGGTGTGAGCCCTGACATTACATCATGATTGTGCCCTCATCTGTATGCTTTGGCAGAGGAAATATTTTCTAACAGCCAGGTTATATAACATCTGGCTTCCCATCACTGTTTGCATGACATCAGTGCATTAGTTAACTTACAGACTCCTGTTCCTCATGGCCTGCGTGACCGTGTGCATGAATGCTGCTCCTGTGCACAAAATAGCGTGTGGTGAGGAAGTGAGGTGGCTAAGCTGCAGTTTTATATCATGTGTGTGAATAAAACCCATTTCTACTCGGACTGGTTTTTCAATGGGTGTGAAATGGATGACTAGTCCCATGATGTAACCTGTTAAACAGTTGTAAACAGGCGTATTAAAAAAAAAAAGCCTCCTTCGAGTTACACGTTGCCTTAAACAAGTAAAAGACTGGCCTTTTTCTAGAATAGATTCAAAGTGACCTTTATAAACTCAAACACACCGGCTTGCAAGAACACTGGCTGCCTGTCTGTCGGCACAGTAGCTTTCAGTCTGCAGCCGGTGGGTGTGGGCCGGGCCCCTCTTCCCCTTCGTCTGCCGGTGAATTCTTGGCTGCAGCACCTCCACTTTTGTTTTATTATCTGAGGACACATCCTGTTTGGGACGTTACTCCAGTAACCAAGCGAAAACAAAAGAAATGTCCAGAGCTGTTTTTCAGATAATATCCTACTCCCCTGGACATGAAAATGCTCACTGTTTATCACAGACACAAAACAGAAAAAAAAAAATCCTGCTTTTCTTATTAACTGGGTTGCTGAACAGAGGTGTAAAAATTGCTAAGCTCGTAACACTTGAGTAAGTCCGAGGATATAAATGATTTGTTCAGATACACACCTCCCAAAAATAAAAATAAAAACAACTTTATTTAACAAATGGTGACACAAGTTTAAAAAAAATCAAGTAAAAAAAAAAAATCTAGCAGAATAAATAGAATAAAACTAAACTAAACCAAACTCAGGAAATGTGTTCGAAAGCAGGAGGAAAGAAACGCACAAGGAAAAGCAATCACCAAATTAAAAGGGGAAGCGGCCATAATTAAGACACGACAAACAGAGGAAGACGCGAAGAAACACAGAAGACACGGACAAAAGGTAAACAATTAAAGAAAAATGCATGCAAGCATTTGGAATTAAATCAGAAAGGGAATTGTTTAAAAACCCAGCAGCATGACACGTTTAATCCACAGCCTCAATTGACTGGACTTGAACCCAATTAGCAAACGCAATCACCCTGGAAGGGGGTTGAAATCAGTAAAATAGTAAAAGACCTGCCTGTGTCCTACAGTAGGCCTGCGCTTCACCCTGATCACACAGATTCACGCTGAAGCAAACACAAACTGAGTCAGTTGTCTTATGTCTTTTTGTTGTCACCTACTTGTATTTGCCATTTCCATAGAAGCTGTAGCTTTCAAATATACACAAACTGGCCACTTCATTAGTGACACCATGCTAGGACCAGGGTGGACCGCTCCCCCCACAGGTTGTCTTAATTCTACAAGGAACTCGAAACATTTCTCCGAGATTTTGGTTCATATTGACTGTCCTGTTGCATCACATCCCAAAGTGCATGTTTCCAATCTTCTGTTGTCCAATTGTGGTGATCCTGTGTGAATTGCAGTCTCAGTCTCCTGTTTTTAGTGGACAGGAGTTACACCTGATGTGGACTTCCAATGCTTGAAGTTATATTTTGGTTGTAATAAGTTGTTATTTGATTTGGCAACTCCTCTCACCTCTGGAACCAACAAGGCATTTTCAACCAGACAACTGTTGCTGGATCTTTTGAAACTCTGGCACCAACAACCATGTCACCTCTAAAGTTGCTTAAATCACCTCTCTTCCTCATTCTAATGCTCAGTTTAAACTTCAGCATGTCATTTCTGCAAGCCATGTGATTTGCTGATTAAATGTTTTTGCTAAACAGGCATACCTAATGAAGTGGCCATTGAAAATACATATCCACTGTTGCAATTACACGATGCTGCTGACTGTCATCCCATGTCCAAACAGTGACTGAGATATTTAATTTTACATCTCCAAGACGGCAATAAGTAAATCTACAAGTTCGAGTGCCCCCTGATCTTATTAGTCAAATGTGCTGTGACATCACATGGATGTAATATAAGGCTCTTGTTGCTGGTTTATTTGAGGGAGGACCAGTCATCACTAAACAACCAACAAAGAGCACTCTGTCAGTCCTGAGCGAGGAACGATCGACTTGGCTACAGCGTCTAACTGGTAAGTGTCAGCTGCAACATATAATAAGATATTAAATATTACGCCCAGTGTATTTTGGGAGCAGTGCTTTCATTTGCTTTGCTTGTTGCTCTCTTGTACTTATCAAAGCTTAGGGAAACAGTAAGTTGTGTATTTTCCACATGCTCAAACTTTGGTTTATGCCTCACTGGTTTTGAATTCCTGGATGTCTGAGTATGCTGGAGCAACAGAGCACATGGGGATCAAGTGATGGGCTTTGGGCATTCAGAAGGGATGAGACCGGATAATTCACGAGTTGTTAGCATGGATGAAATGCCTTAAGGGAAGGGGTTCCCTACAATGAGTGAGAGAGTAGGTGGAGGATAATCGGTGAATGTGAATTCCACTGACCTACGACACTGGCTTCAACCTGACTAGGCCGCATGACGTGAAGGAAAGCAGACGTGTCACTTGTTTTCACTTGATGTCCTCACATCTTCTTCTGCCTTTTATGTGTGCTATCTTGCACATCTGCACTTTCTTTCATTATCACAGCTTCTCCACAAAGTTATGCCACCATTGCCTTGTGATAGCATTAGCCCCTTTCAACATGTCTCTGGCCAGCTTGCAGGCCTGTCAGATGATAAGACAAGAGCAGTCATATGTTGTCACACAGATGGGGGATGAGGCTGTAGACGGGAAACAGACTCATGGTCCACATCATTGTTCATTGTTTTAACCATTTTCTCTGCTTACTGCTGCAGTTTGGTTGGTAGTAACCCATTAAACAATTAGACACGCTCATGAAAAGGTTTATCTCTTCAGCGTAATTGTAATTTTTCCCTTATGCTTGGCTTAATAACAGCTCATTTTACCTCCTCTTGCTGAGGCTGTAATATTTTCTGACCATTTATCTTCATAAGCAGCACAGACACCTCCATCATGTTTGTAAGAGCAATAACTGCAGTCAGCTGTGCAGGATACTGTTTCTCTGGGGATGCCTGCTGATATACAACACAGACCTACAGTTAAATTAATGTACACATCTCCCAACATTTAACATGCAGCATTGTGCCGAAGTCTCTAGCCACCCACCGTGTCTTTATATTTTCCTGGGAAAACTGGAACTAGGTGGAGCAGTTTATTGAAATATCTGCAGAGCTGAACAGTATAAAAGCCGAAAAACAGTGTTTGTACAGTTCTATTGAGCTTGAAAGCAAATATCTGCTACGACCATCTTTATTCTTCAACACAGCCTGAACTCTGAAGCTCTCTGAGTGTCTGTTCCTTTTTGTTCCATTCTCTGTCAACATAATCTCAGATGCTTTAATAATATTGATGTCTAGGCTCTGGGGAGGCCAATCCATGAATGATAGTGTTTCACTATTTTTTTTTTCTTTCTACCCAGTTATGCTTTTACTGCTTGGCAGTAAAATTGTCACGAGAAATTAAGCTTTTGGCAATAGAATGCCAGATGGAATTGCTTGGTGGTTCAAAATCTGAAGATACTTTTGTGTTCTTAATTTCATTAATTTTTTACAAGATATCCAGCACAACTGGCTGAAATGCAGCCACAATCCATGGTAGAGCTCCGCCTGTGTCTTACAGGTGGCTGTAGACACTCACTGTTGTACCATGACTTATAGATATATCAACTAAAGGGTCAGATGCAGCTCTCAGGTCCAGTATCAGGTCTTTGCTGGATTTTTCCCCCTATTTTTAACTGACTCTGAGTTACTGTTCGTGTGCTGGAGATAATTTCTTCAGGCCTGTTTCTTTAGATGGTTTTTAAGGACACATTTCACACTATGCTGAGATATGCCAAGTTTTCAGGTAGTAGGTCTTTGAGAAATATTATTTAGTGCCCGATAAACTATGTAATCTTTAACATTTTTGATAAATTCAGCTAAAGAAATTTGAACTAATTACTTGCTTTGAGACAGTTCATCATCTGCTGCAAAGGTCAAAATTAAAACAAAAAAACAACCTAAATGATTCATACATTTAGTGAATCGCTGATCAATTGAAAAACAAATTTTTCAAATTCACAGGAGACCTAACTGCTTAATGTTGCAAATGTAATTTGACTTAAAGTCGAGCTGGCCCAGACATTGAAGTGCATTAAGAAGTCAACAGGGACAATACTATTGCAGTTAAAGTAATAAGATGGGCAATTAACCACCTCCATGAAAATGACTCTTGTGTGACTATGAGTGTTTGCAATGTGCTGCACAGTGACTGCCCATTTCCTCCTCCCTCAGTTTGACTGTTTTTGTTTATTTCAGTTTTCAGTGTTATTGAAGGAGGATTTGGTTGACTGTTGTGAGATTAACACCATGTCCTTCTCCACAGACCATCATGGGACAGAATCTAGACAAAGTGGAAGGGGGAGAGCAAGGTTTCAGTGAAGGATCGGAGGAGACGAAGCCCAGCCATGATTCTGAATGTGTGGGCAGTCATGAAGGTGATGTCATAGAGGGAGAAAAATCATGTGAAGAAAAGGGCAGTAACACCGGGGTAAAGCCAGAGTTTCGGGATCAGGAGCCAACAACACCTTCAAGTAAGGAGCACATGAATGTGTGGGAGAGTTCTTCTGCTGCAAGAGAGGTGAGCCAGGGAGGGGTTGCAGGAAAGGAGGAAGGAGGAGGAGGAGGGAGGACCGCTCCACTGGTTCCACATGAGACGGACAAGGACTGCAAGAGCAATTTGAAAACTGTGGAAAGTGCAAGAGCTAATAAGCGGTTCAGTCAGATCAAGAGTGAGAAAAGGATCAAGATGGAGTATCTGGCAGAGGAAACCTTGCCACGTGAGGAGAACCAAGGTGAAAACCCAGAGGACGCAAGTTCTTTTCATATCTCTGAACGGGGATCTATGATGCAGACAAGCAGCATATGTGGAGCTCATGCAGGAAGTGAATCGCTGCACTTTCGGGATGTGAATGAAACCATGATGGTTAAAGTTGAGAATGAGGAAATTAAGATCTGCGCAGGAACAGTGGGCCGCTTGAGTGAGAGGAAAGAACTGCCCCCACCTCAACCCCAGCATCCTTTGAAAAACACCCTTCAGAGAGCGCCTTTATTGGACGTGAGTGATACCATTCACTGTAGACCTTCAAAGGACAGTGCAGAAAGTAAAAAAAAACATGAAGCTGCCACCGATGACCAAAGAGAGTCAGCAAGGGCTTATTCACAAGTGGATACAGCTGATATTAATCCAGTTTCCACTGAACCCAGCTCTATTTTGGAGAAGCTGCTTAAGAGGAATAAAAAGGAGGCAACACCATCCCTTTCTAAAATAAAAGAAGTTTATGCTGACTGCAAGGACACCTCAGATGTTACTGTAGACATCAGTGCAAAGGAAGTCCTTGACAGCTCTGCATTAGCATCGCCTGGAGATTGGATTGACCTTTCAGAAAGTGATATAAAGGGGATTTTGTCCTCCTCTGCAGATTGGATACACAATAAGCATAAAGCAGAGTATACAACAAAACATTACATCAGTGAAGACCTGGATGTGAAACCAGCAGTCTCTGCTCAAAGTGCAGCTTCAGCTTTTTGTTTTGAGACCTCACACATAAAATCACATGATTTCAGAGCTGAAGACATGGAATCAACCGATGTTTCAAACAAGCAGGATGTGAAGATAAAGGCAGATATAGAGCTCTCTGAAGTTGTACGCTCAGATGACCTAAAATCAGCTGTTTCACATGAAAAAAGTGAAGTGAGTGGTGAGGTATCTGCACCTTCCTCTGTGTCTCCACCTACAAAGAATGATGGGCAAAAGACAGACACCAGCACACTAAGACCGCCTCTGAAGATAAGAGGTGATGCTGAGAGCAAAAGCAACTCACAGTTATCTGACTCTGAAAAGGCAGATAGTCAGTCCGTCAGGAGAAAAGAGTCCCTGAAGAAAACTGTTGCACTAGCTGCGGATGCTGCCTCTGTCTCAAGTTCAGGTGGCACGCTTACCTCAGAGGAAATACACCAAGTCTCAGGCAGCATGAGGAAGGATGCTCACATGACACTTAACACAGAAAACAAGATTCCAGAAGAAACTCCTAAAAAACCTGGCAAAGACGACGACGATGACTCTGTCTCAGAGAGAAACAGGTCCCTGGGCACTCCCCGATCAAGGCCTGTCTCAGAACTCATAAAGGAGACTCTTCAGCTACATGAAAAACTGCAGCACCAGGAGCGGCCAAAGCTAGCTGAACTCAAGCCGGATGAGCAGAACCAGTCTGTGAAGGTGGCACAGATGAAGGCGGCTTTTGATTCGGCTCAGAAAACCCCAGAGAAACCCCTCGAGAGGAAGCCATCGATGAGAAAAGGTAAGTTGTTTGAAATCTACACAGTAACATACATAGCACTTTGCAGAGTTTAAGGAGGCTAAATCTAAACCTAAAATCAGAGGGCTTTAAATATTAACACAATCTGCTCTTTATACACATCTTCATATATATTTGATAAATCAGAAATTAAATATTTGGTATTTACATTTGTAGCAGCACCACCTCTTTTTGGTATACTTGTGCATATTTTTTTAAAGCCAACATTCGCTGCAGGAGTGCTTATTACCCTGGTAATATTTTATAAGTCATAATTCTTGTTGCAGAATGAACTGGGAAATGATTCAGCTGAATATTGCATAAAAAAAAAAAAAAAAAAAGAGGAAGACTTTTGTAAAATACTCCATTTACTGCAGCATCAAATTAACTGGGAATACCAAGACAGCAGGAAAATTAATCAATGTCATTGTTTATTGAAGTTTTCCTGGCATATGAGGCCTGAAATGTTGGGAAAGGATGTCTGACAGACCACGGTTGTTTTCTGGTGTAGGGAATCTCTGGATTTTTAAAATACCGCCATCTCGTGGTGCTGTTTTACACTTGGGGGTACATTGTGTTCTTATTGAGATGTGAAATGTAAATTCAGTATTTATAAAATGGGGTATTTAGCAGTTATTTTGTGCAAGTATTGCTTTCACTTCATCCTGAATCACACTTTTTGCTTATTTATTTTGTAAGTAGCCTAAGAAATTTAATCCAACTTTGTATGTATGTATCCTTCTAATGGTATCAGCCAGCTTGCCCCCACTCACTTACAACTGGATGTGCATGCATAAAGCCAGACTATCCAGCTGTTTTTCCTCAGGCTTATGCCCTATTCTGAAATCCTACTGGATCATTAAGGAGTTGGATTAGTCAGGTCATCTAAATAGGGTAGTGAAATGGTGCTCTTCTAAACATATGATTTTAGAAAAATATGTATATAATAACCAGTGTGTAGTAAACGGATAATAGGACTTCACAGCTGCAGCAGAGATAAAAACGGTATGAAGCTGCCATAAACACACACTTCAGGAGTAATTTTCAGTAAGTGGGAAGCCGAAGAAAGGTGGTGTGAGGACTATGCTTCTGATTGGCTGCGGACTGTGTCCTTCAAAGAAAGTCATCCACACAGCGCTCGCCAAAGCAGTGGAGGGGCGGGGCCTCTGTTGGCGAGGGGAAAGAGCACACAGAGAGAGCGGCTCGTGTCAGCGCAGCAGCGGCTCCGGCAGAGGGAGGAAGAATCAGTTGGGATACGCGTTGGGTTTTGTCCTTTTTCATTCGGCTTTCGGAAATACTTGCATTTCCTCTCAGAAGGTAGGTTAAAGAGGATATAGATTATTGAAGAATCTTTCATTTTACTGCTTCGCTCTCTTAAATTGGTTGCGGCGATCTTCGTCCCCCCGCCCCCCCCCTTCACCCAACTACAGCAGTTCAGACACGAAAGTGCATGCGCTAGCTAAAATGAATCGGGACAGTCTGTGTAATGGGAACATTTTTTTTCTCGGTAAAGCTAGCACTAGCCTTGAGCGGCAGTTAACTGACATTGCTGAAAAACTTTGTAACCCATAGGCAAAGATTATTTTTGTTCTGCTTTGTTCCGTTGGCTCTTTGAGAAGGTTTAGAGGGAAGAAATGTGCCTTTTGTACATTATGGATCGGGGTGGGGTAGCTAGCCATAGTGCGGCAGGAAAACTTATCTCCCAAACGGTGGACCCACATACGCCGAGGTGCAACCGCGCCCTACCCCCTGGCATTCACTGCTGGCGTCATTGTAGTCTCTTTCAAACTGAACAATAGGCACCAAAAATATCCAAATGTTTAGTCTTTCTTTCGCACATACAGTAAATTACCCTCTTCGAGTCCACTGTATTCACGCAAATGCTGCTAGGTTCAGAACTGACCCACTAACACAGTGGTATGGAAGCTAAATGGGAAGGAGTTAAAGCATGAAAGTGGATGCACCTCTCAGTTGCATAGATTATTGCCCCCACCCCTCTAACCCACCGGCACCAAACCGGCTCTGCTTCATAACACGTGGAGAGTTGTATATTATACGCAAGTGTTGTTTGGCTTGCAGTCAAAACTGTTTATTGCCTCAATAGTTTAATTAAACTGTCCACATCTGAACCACAGATGTAATTAAATGGGTGTTGCCATTAATAAATAAGGGTGTTTTTTGTTCTCGTTTTCGACAGGGACATGCAGTGTTTCACAAATGCTGCTTCTCAAGCCAAGATCTTTCTCATTGGCTTCATTATATTGCTAGTACATATTCAATAAACAGGTGCACCGAACAGGGAGAAGCAAACGCCTGAACTAGAGACTTTTTTTGTTTGTTTGTTTGTTTGTTTGTTTGTTTTTACTTGATAAAGTGACTGCTGAAAGCAATCAAAATCAATACCACCATTGGAAATGATTTATTACAAATGTTGACTCCAAATCTGAAGGTTTTACAGAGATAAAGAAGACAGCATTATTTAATTAATCCCATTTGGCAGTCATAAGTAGTCTCTTTAAAGAGTCACTAGTGGCTGCATGAATTCCCAAACACTCCTTTGTGTAATCGCTGTGTCTGTGCGCCACCACTGGCTCATTTGCTTGTTTATGACAATAGGGTAGTTTGAATTGTAATGACTGTGGTTAGTGTGCCAAAAGGGCAGCATGTCTTACATACTTAGCCCCTGTCTTGAACTAGGTTACTCAGCTCCTATGTGTACTTAGCTCTGCATTTGAAGGAGGGTCCTTTTCCATTCTCCCCATGTGTGAATCATGCTGGGGGTCACAAAAGCAGGTGAAGGCTGACAGAGTGACCCTGAGGTCAGCAGTACTACAGCTCTACAGCTGTGTTTAGACTTGTTAGCCATTCCAGACGCTTCAACTTCTGCCTGTTGTGCTGCAGCACAAGGTCTTGAGAAGTGGATAGCCTGCCTTCCTATGGCTGGGCTGAGAGAGGAAGTGGGTCAGGAAGCAGACGGAAACTGAGCATAAGATGTGAGGGAGTGTTTGCTCCTATCAGCTGCTGCAAGGCGCTCTCATGTGGGCTGTGGTAAACTTTCAAGTGCATTTTAAACATTGTGAATTACATGAAAATAATATGGTATCCAGCATGACCATTACATTTATTTAATTAGTGTTGACATCTTTAAATCAAGCCTTTCCCATTTGGTTTTTTTTTTAACAAGTAGTTGTGGCTTTTTCAGGGAAATACAGAATAAGCACTTTCGGACTGAAGAAACCTTTACACGGTTCTTCTTTTTTGCTTGTCCAGAGGGCAGCAAATAGGAAGTGTCAAGGTCATTAAAATCCCACTTGTGGAGTCTTTTAGTGCCTGCATTAGCGTAGGCAAGCCTGCTTTCTGCACAGAAAGACAAAAAACAGGCTAAAATGCAACAAGTCATACAAAAAAACAGAGAAAGCCATTTCATCTCATCTTTTGTGGCATCCATGCACTGCAAAATGCTATAGAGAGAAAATTGTGAAACTGAAATAGGAAGCAAACATTTCCCGTGGTATGACTTACTGGTAGTTGTCCCTGGCCAAGGACCAGCAAATGCCACAAAGTATTATGTAGTAGGCTTTCAGATTGGTTTTTAGATTAGATTATGGACAGTGTGACACCCCCCCCCCCCCAAAAAAAAAAAAAAAAAAAACAACAACAAA
>VUQR01012507.1:16558-29725 GCA_015108515.1 Hemichromis elongatus | reverse complement strand
CAGCTTTTTCTATAAACGTTTGCCATCTGTGGAACACACTTCCAACCGATATCAAATTGATTACAGACATTAGATCCTTTATATTGAAGGTTAAAGTGTGGTTAAAGGGAAACCAAAGATGTAGTCATTTTAACTAATGATTTTAATTTTATTTTAAATTATTGTCTATTAATTGTAATTGTATCTATGATGTAATTTGGTTTTATGAAAATGTATGTTTTATTGTAAAATGTATCTATTTAGATTGTAAGCCCAACAAGGGACAATTGTTGAAAATTAGCAGTAGCTATAAACCTATGTGCGGTACATCAGTTTCATGTCTTGCACTTGAACTATGTTAAACTGCACTGTCCCTTTTAAATAAATAAATAAATAAATATTACATGTACAGTCTGAGGGTAAATAACAGTTTGATGGGACGTCTGTGTTCTACATTCTTGACTCTGTTTTTCAGTCAAACAGTTAAACTGACAACATTATGACCTTCCCTGTATACAAAGCATGTGTTTGTGTGAAGATCAAGCTTTGAATCTACTGTACTGTTTGCACACACACGCACACAGACACACACACACAGACACACACACTTACCCATGGTGATGGTGAAGGCCGTCCAGTGTCTGGCGCTGGCTATGAACGCTCCTCTGTCCACTGAGAGGTAACGAGTGCTGACGGTCTGAGAGCGTAAACGGTTAAACAAAGCCACCCTGGAGCAGGATGAGATACACACTGAAAACATGCGCGCACACATGCACACACACACACACACACACTGTTAGTGTTACTATTGCTGAGAAGCATAGGAAATACACACAAGCTCTGATCGTGGCTTGGTGACAGTCATGTGATTAAAACTGATTTTAATCAAAGACTTTTTTTAAACTAAGCTGGACAGTAAATCTATTTTGCATAAATATAAAATAAACTTTGTTCTTATGAAGCGGTCGTGGTGCACAGACTTCACTATTATCTGGTATCTTCTCTGTTTTCAGTGTCTTCTAAATCTCTCTGTCATCATGTTTGGGTTTCAGCCGGGATGCGTTCCCACACGTCTCTCTCCGAGCATCGTGTTTCCTGTCAGGCTTTTATTAAATTAAACCTGATAGAATTATTAGAAACTGTCTCAGAGCAGTTTCACATAAAGTGAGCCACCTGGGAACCTGTGAGGCACAAACATGCACACGTGTGTTTCCATCACACGTGTGCTCTGGCATCACATCTCTGTCTGCGAGCATTTACATGATGCAAACGTCATCCAGCAGCTAAAAACACAGAAACAGTTTAAACAACACATTTTCCACCTTTTGTTTCTGAATGAAATCATTTGCTATGATTTTACTCAATTTCAGTTTCCTTAAACAATCCTTGTTTGATTTATTTTCAGTTTATTTTGGCTTTTTGCTGTTTTGTTTTTGCTCATTTGTGTTTTTCTTTATTTACAGTATTTGTTACCAAGGAGACCAAAACAGTAACAATCATACTGATGTTTAATGGCTAAAGAAATTATAACAGACCTAACACAAACGTCCGACAGAGATGATGTAAGACCTTTTCAAATGTTCATTTCTGCCACTTGTACTCAGTATAAAAATAAACTGATGTTGGATTGAGTGGAATAAACTCACAGTCAGCATTCTTCATGGACTGTCTCTTCTGGGAGGGTTTGGAGATGACTTTGATCATCCGGCTCTGGAAAGAACCCACTTCCTGTCTGCTTCCCAGGAAGAGGCGCAGCAGCAAGCAGAAATGCTTCCTCTTGTCCTGGTCAGAGATGAACAGCGACTTGGCGCAGGCGAACATCTGCTGACGAGACACAAAGACAACGTGTGTGTGAGACGTATTACACTTCACATAATCAGACGCAGGAGAGACAAACTCTTCAGGAATGTTGGTTTTTATAAATAACTTTAATTGAAAGAAACTTTTTCTGGTTATTTTTGTTCTACTTTTCTCAGTATGTAAAACTTGGCTGAAGGGTTGTACAGTAACAGAGACGAGGCACGTTTGTTTCTCCGTCAGTCAGTAAATAAGCGAAAGGCTGTTAGACGAGCTCCGTGTTTGCAGCCGTGCAGTTTTTCTGTCAGACGCGACTGTTTGTTGAGTCAACAAAGGCCTGAAACAAAAGGTTTAATGCTCGTGGTCGGTAAACACAGGCAGAGTTCATACAGCATCATTTACTTATCTGCTCACTTTCACACAACCGGCCTGAATGAAACTTCTTCTACATGGACCGGTTCTTATAAAACGCTTTTCTACTCTGAGGACTCAAAGTGCTTTACACAACTCGTTCATTCACCCAATCACAAAAGCACTTTTCTACGTTTTTTAGTGCTATCTAACTAGCATTCATACATTTATACTCTGATAGATGCATCGGAGAGCAACCTGGGGTTAGTATCTTGCCCAAGGATACTTGGCATGCAGACTGGAGGAGACTAGGATCGAACCACCAACCTTGCGGTGAGTAGGTGACCTGCTCTACCAGCTGAGCTACAGCCACCCCTAAGGACTCTTTCCAACTCTCGTCACAGTGTAATTCACATGTTGATGTTCATATGTCCTAAAAAATTGCAGACTTTACCTTTAATATGAGGTAGTTACAAAAAACACAAAGAAAACAAAAGAGCCCCACGTGTACGGCTCACTGTGAAAACACTGGTCAGGTGTTTACCGAGTGTAACCAACGATGTTTATGACAGCGACGTTAATAACTGTGTGCAAAACCTCAGAACGCTTAAAAAAGGCGAGGTTTCATCACTACGGCTTCTTTTCAGCCAAACAACGCGGGAACAAAGGAAGGGAGCAGAAACTACAGACGTGTGTTTATGGTTTTAAATCACTTCACGACTATTTTTGTACCTAAAACTGGTTTGGTGCCTAAAACTAACCAAACGACCGCTCAACTAATCCAAACTCACATTTACATAATAACTATGAAAAATTAAAGACGGGACAAAACCCAAGGACCATGACACACGACTTCAGTATGAAAGAGCGCCGGACGTGTTGGAGTGTTTCTACTGAGGAACCGTGTGATTGGATTTGAATCATCAGGACAAATAAAACACAGAAGATCAAACTTCACAGTCCTGTGACTGTTTCATCTGTCGTTTGACATTCTGAGTGTTACACATGATCACAGCGTCGCTCTGTGATGATGTCACTCCAGCAGCAAAGACACTCGGTGTACTTTGAGTTAAAAAAAGGATTTCACATTAACTCCATGTGCGGGGAGCTGTCAGGCAGATTCTGATGTCACGTTTCAGAGCCGTCACGTTACCATATTTCACTTCCCAATAATCAAAATTTCAGTTAGATATCAAAGTAATGATCATTTGTGATGTGTCAGATTGGAAGCGTAATTGCAACAATTTTGGTCAACTTACTTTGTAACTTTGCATAATTAATTAAACTTTTGCATATGAATATTACTGACTTTGTATTAATATTTCAGTTTAACCGTCAGGCTCATCGTAGCATCTCTAATCACATATGTCTGAACATAATAAACCAATAAATTCTGCAAATCTTCAGAAAACTGTTCAGGACAAAGACATGGATGGATGCAGATGGCTGTCTGCGCCCTCATCAGGGAACACCTGGAGATGAATTCAGAGGATAATTAGCGGGACGAAGGGAGTGTAAATCTCAGAAAATTGGTGTCTGTGTCACAAAAGGAATTTTCCGACCGGTGACGACTGTCGACAAAAGCAAACAGCACAAAGGTTTTCTCACGGCCTCACAGAGCTCTCACCCTGGAGCTCGGCTGTTCATCGAACACCAGTTTGAAAGCGTCTGCCTGTGACTGACTGGAGCTGTCCAGGCACATGTAACCACACACTCGATACACGGAGTCCCCATAACCGGCCGCTGGATGGAAAAGACAGGGAGGAGGAAAAACAGCAGCGGATGAAAGAATGCAAGACGTTACAAAATTCACTCAAACGTGAATGTAAAGTTGACTGTAATCATCTTTATTTACCTTTCAAATGGTCCTGCACGACTTTCCATCCATGGCCAGTGATGTAAACACAAGGAGGAGGGCAGAAGAACCTGCAGGTGACGCAGAAACAATCATTTAAACAGCAGATTTGATCCCATTAAACCTGTTCACATGTCTATGATTTCACTAATCTCTACTTTAACTCCAGATTTTCTTCTTCTGTTCGTTATCTATTAAAATCAGCTGAGTCTCGTGGGTATTCCAGGTATTACAGTATTAATAAGTTGCTCTGCCTTAAACATCATGGGCAACAAACCCAGGCTCACTAACGGGCTCTACTGTAAAATGTAAATCACATGATTGATCAAACAAATAAAATTTAATTTAATTTATTCAAATGTATGTCCTGCTCAACATAAAGCAAGTTTAATTAGAAGAAAATTGTCTGGTCACAACTCTCATTTTCATGCACAGTAATGACCTCTGGTTAAACACCTCGACTTCAGTTCTTTAATCGCAGCTTTAATTTTAGTTTCGTCTGTCAGTAGCTCGCTGTTGGTGAAATTACTGGTTTGTTATTAAATTTCCACCAAATTTCAAATATTTTGCATTTTTTTTTATTCATTTCCTGCTTTCTATGACTTTGTGTGTAAGTAAACAGGATTTCTTTGGGGTTTGGGTCCAAAACAAGTCGTCTGCTGTTCTCGAGGAAATCATTTAATCACTGTTTTATGACACTTTATTGATCTGTGTAGATGTTAAAGTTACTGAGAAAAAACTTGGAAATGTGTGCGTGTCCCTCAGATCTTGTAAAGCCAGAAACAGTCAGACGTATCCGTGTGTTAGAAAAAGATTTATGTGTTGGGTTTAATGTTTCTGCTGCAGGTTTATCTGTGTAATTTCTTGATGCATGTTCAATCGTCTTGATTAGTGGGCTTTGATCAATAGTAATGACTATTTGCATATTAATGATCATAAGCTGACCTCCCGGCCCGTCGTTCAGTCAGTGGTGCTGGTTTCAGTCATTGTGCAAATGTTCTGTTTGTAAGGTTGAGACTGAAGACGTCACCTGGATGTGACGAAACGTTTCTCCCACTGAAAACGCCACGTCCAGATAAATCAACCGTTTGGGATTATTTGTGTAATGTATTTCATTTCTATGAAATCATCACCAAACCTTTTCTCGTTGCCGTAGGACTTCTGAGCGACCTTGGCGTGCAGGATGGTGACACTCTGGTCTGCGTGGGCTTCTTGTCCTACTTCTGCTGATACTTCCAGTAACTGACAGCCTTGAAACCCCGAGTTCAGTCTCCTGATTGGACGACAAGGACGTTTGTCACAAACAAAAGTGGAAAAACAACACATAGTGTGCTTGTGAGGAAATGCTAACATTGAAAGGCCTGAACTGCAGGTCCCATAAAGCAGCGGTCCCCAGCGCTTTTTTGTGCCATGGACCGGTTTATGTCCGACAATATTTTCATGGACCGGCCTTTAAGGTGTCGCGGATAAATACAACAAAATAAAACCAGTACCGGTACCAAAAAAAGATATTTTATTCATAACACACGGGAGAAGACCCAGGGAAACTGAGTTAACAATAAAAATAAATAAAAACCCTGAAAACCATAAATTTCACACCCGAGCCTCAACTCTCGCGGCCCGGCACCAAACGACTCACGGACCGGTACCGGTCCATGGCCCGGGGGTTGGGGACCCTAAAGGCTGAATCCAACAGTGAGTCAGTCGCCAAACTCCAGTTACCAACCATTCATATACAGTCTGGTTCTACATATGAATGAGTTCGTTTTCATATATAGAAAGTGCTGAAGGTACTAATAAGTTTAATTACATATAAGCCTTAATGTTCCTCTTTGTATTAAGAAATCATTAATAACATCTCTTAAAAGAAGTGGACAGAGTTGAGGCGGAATCGCTCGTCACAGTGTGTTAACATGCTCCTAAAACACAATGCTTACATCAGCTGATGGGTGGTTCGCCTCCCAGATAAACTAAATGGATTGTGACCCGATGATGGTGCTCAACAGAAAAATATGTGTTAAAGATCCTAAAGTTCTCCCAGTTAATCCTGATGGAGACAAAGATGTTTTATGACAATAAAATATCTGAGCAGCTGCTGGTTTATCTACAAGAGTGAACATCACTGTAGCACTAAAGGAAAAATCAGTGGATCAGAAATATTCACAATACAGGAATCACCAGTGATCCAAAACATCTTCCATCATCATCTGACTTCAGGTCAGTTTCTAAACTCTGTGTGATGTTTGCAGCATCTCAGTCCAGTTTGGTGTTTTTCAGGCAGACAGCTCACTGTCATCATAAACTAACACATGGACGCGGTTAAAGTGGTGAAGACCTCCTCGTTTCCTTAAAGAACAATGCTGAATGAAGCAGACTAGAGTTTTACCACCATGTTACCCACTGTAGCTTGATGTTCCCACGAAATAGCTCAGACTAAGCACTCAATTATCATCAGCAGACACTCCATCCGTCTTTAGAGGAGACTCAACAGCAGCAGATATAAATACAGGCAAGCCAAAGACGGGATAAACGTGTTGTTAGAGACTCTTTAAGACACGGAACAATTCTTTTTATATCTGGAAAACATTCGCCTGCTTCCACCAGCACACAGAGAAAAGTCAGAAGACACGATAATGATAATGTAAAGGTTTCAAATACAGACTCAGGACCATATGAGAGCAAAATAATCCTGATCAGAGTTAACCTACAGGTTACATGTACAGAGATAACATGTTATTGCACTAATTGTGAGGCATAAACTACATGCAGTTTATTATTCAACACATGTGGTTTAGATTTACAGTTTAGATCTATGGTTGCTTTTCTGTGTTGATCACATGACTTCTGTATTTACATTTAATGCATTTCTTTTCTAAGCCTCTGATGTCTCTGCTCTTATTTTGTTCATGTCTGGATCCAGATTTTTCATTTTTTAGTAGATTTGCATGTTTACAACTCAAAATACTCAAAAAGATAAACTTTTAGAGCAGGTTGTACAAACACTTACCTCACCATTCAAAACTTGGGCCGTGTTTCATTTGAACATATACCACATATAACAAAGGAAATATGAACATAGAGAAAGACTGAAGAGGTCTATTTTAATTTGACTGGTTAATTTTTGGTTTTTCTTGCAAATAAAGAGAAAAATTATTCAAATGTAGGCAGAACAGAAAAGCTATTGTTTAATCACAGCATTTATTTCACGTATTGGTCATTTTCTCCTCTGATTGACATTTACTTAAAGTCTTATTTCCAGTCATTAATTTTTAGATATTTCATGTTTTGACAGCAGTAAAGTGAACAGCAGGTAATCCACTGCCAGAACAAAACTAGACTAAGTGGCACAAAAGACTCCTGAAGCACAAATATAGACATTGGTTTTCTGAATGGACATTTTATTTAGTGTCTGATATTATTTTCCCACTTGGTGGATTTTTTTGTACAGGACAACAAAGCAGTGCTTTAATCAAATAAAGGCTTTACATTTAGATTTTATTGCTTTTTTATTTATTTAATCCTGCGTTTTTAAACTGTTCATTACTCCTGGTAACACGGCCTCCTTCTGTGTGATTAGATTTTAAATGCTGAGCTGAACAGCAGGCAAAAGGCTGAAAGAACGAGCTGAGTGACCCCGTGTAGCTCTGCTAACAATAGCGCCTGTCACATTAGCTGTGTTTTCTCCCTGCTGTAGCGATGTAATGAGGAGCCAGACACAGAGTTACGACCCCGGGGCCCGGAGTCTGGAATGCTACTCCTAATGAAGAGTGTCGACACGAGAGGAGGAGAGGAGGAGAGGAGGAAGGCAAGGGAATAAGGAAGGACTCAAAATCAACCTGCAGCCATGTCCTGTGACAGTAATGAAGTTCTCACACAGCTTTAAGGTCAGAGCTCATGTTTTCCATTCACGACTATTATCTAAATATTAAGATAATAAAAAGTGGACAAACTGAGAATGGCTAGTATGGTGATGGCACAAGTGGATGTTTTGAGCTTCACGTGCAGATTTTTTTTTTTTCAAACCTTGTGTAGAAAGAAATTCATGTTTGAACAACTCATAAGAAACTTTTTCCAGTCATATTATGGAAGACAACCAACTATAATCTCAGTTCTATTACAACAACTCTGACACCACAAAAAAAACAAAAAAATCAAAAATCTTTCTAATGGATTTTTAACATGTTAGTGAGCAGAGAAAGCATTGGGTAAACGTATTATTGGTGCACTTGGAAAAGTCACCAAGTATACAAGTCTTTCTTTAATCCCTCCCCTGATGATGGTCCATGTATTCAGACCAGCCTGCTCTCCATAAGCACGAGCGCCTGCTTGGCCAGCTGTATACTGAACATCAGGTCCTAGCAGCGCCACAGGTCAGGGTTCAGACTTGAATGGCTTTGTGTGTCTTCACCAGTTTGTAGTTTAAATTAGACCTTCACATTTTCACAGGTCAAAGGGCGTCAGGAGCGCAGAGCTCCTGGTATTTCACACCAGGAACATAGAATGAACTGAAGAATGACGGGGGAGGGGTGGACAGAAATACACTCACCATTTACTCTGTGAGCTATTGTAAAACCTGAAAAAGTGAGACGGAAACAGAAACATTTACCTTCAAAATAAAAGCTGTACCTTACCACTAAAACTGACACATTTAAAGGTGTATCTTTTATTTTTAAGGCAAATGGTTTGCGTTGCATGTTTTACAGTTACACCAACTCTTGGCTAGTAGGTTGCAAGTGTTTGCAGACAAGTTGGGGACTTCCATGGTCTCTGGTTGCTACGGTAACGTGTAAATATTTCTTTCAAAATAAGACACTCAACTACAACACGGGAAAAGACCCAGTGAAACCGTGTCAACGATAGAAACCCTGAAAACCATAAATTTCACACCCGAGCCTCAACTCTCGCAGCCTGGTACCAAACCGGTCCGTGGACCGCGGGTTGGTGACCGCTGGTCTAGGATACGATCATTGGATAAGATGTTGCTTCAACCAGAAGTGTAGCTCAAAGCCATAGACAGTATATAAAAGATGGCTGTAGCTTTTAAGTCTGAAATGTGACACTGACGTTAAAGTAACTTATATATTTGCCCTTTTTCTGATGACCAGCAGGGGGCGACCGTTCTGTATGAAAAACGAAGTCCAGCTGTAAAGGAGTTTATTACAAATGGCCCCTGCAGCTCCCAAATTAAAAATGACAATGAAGCAGAGTAGGTAGGTCTTTGCCCCCCACTCATCACAAAACCAAGATAGCAGCAGCTTAAATGCTCAGCTGGAGGCTTTAAAACTGGACCTCAGGTGAAGCCAAGTTAGATACGTTCATCTTTTATATACAGTCTATGTCCCAGTTACTTACAGAGATGTCTTTTTCAAACTAGATTTAACTTTTTAAAGCTAAAGGCCAGAAAGACAATTACAGCCAACCTGATTATATTTTCAGGTCACATGACTTAATCATGAAAACAAATATCCTATCACGTGTAGGATCTTAACACAAATATCATAATTAAAACGGTTTTGGTTTGTCTGACATGAACACCGACATCTCCGAACATTTCCTGCCACATGGGACTCGTTTTCTTTGGCCTAAAAACTGTTAATGTGATCACATGACTTTAGTAATCACATTACAGTGAGAACATTGAACACTAGAGAGTCACTGATCAGTCACAAATTAAACTTTACAACACTTGATGAACTTCATGAAGCAGAAACACTTTGCGCGCTCCTGCGCAGTAGCAGATCTCACCTCTCCAAAGTTGTCCGCGCTCTCAACATTGTTCGGATTTCAGAGGGCAGGGGGCGGGGTCTCTACCTCCCCAAATACTTGGCACTTTTATACCTCCTCACCATCACTGCACCACTTCATTCCAACAGTGAGTAAAACCGAGCGAAGGTCAGCGCGGCAGAAACACGAAACTGACCTGAAACTTTTTCACGTCCACGCGCTCATTCCTCACCGCGTGGTGAAGCCTCCTCTCAGAGACTTTGGGATAAACTCCAGCAAACCGTCACCTCACCTTTCCTGACCCGGGACACCGTGCCTGCGTGCGTTTCGGGACTTTTTTCGCGGTGGTCTGAGCACCCGGCTGCTTCTCCGTCTTACCTGTCCCATCCGCCGGTCCTCGCTGTATCGTGTCCGGACGGCAGCGTCCCCAGGTGAGTGAGCGGGCTGATTGGGTCCCGGGACAGAGGAGGGGGGTATAACAGAGCGGTGTCTGCCTCGGGGAAGCCAGGTCGGTGCAGCAGTGTTTCTGAGACGAAACGACGTGTTAGACTGAGTCCACAGTGATGCTGTTTAAAGTAAAGATCAGCATGATGTTTCTTATCACAGTGACGCATCATTGAAACTTCATTTTACTGAATGAAATAGGAGCAGATGTGTGCTTGGCGGCCTGGGCCAAGACCAAAGCTATGCGCAAAGTAGAAATCAGAGTTCATCGTGTGATATGGTCACATGTGATATGTGTGCATGAAGGATTTATTGGTTGATTATAACTGAATTGACTTAATTTAATATCTGATTAATAATTTCAGTCACTTTTCAAGTAAACCAGTCAAACAGACTAGACTTTAAAATTCATCAGTTCGCTGTTTTTCTTGACTAAAGTAAAAATCTTTAAATTTTATACTAAAACAAATGCGCTCAGCGTCTGGGAGGAAAATAAAACTCAAAACCGAGCTTTTCTGTGACATTCAGAGAAAACACTCAAGTTATTATTGACTGAAATGATCTGTGGATAAATTGTTAATGAAAATATTTGTTAGTCAAAGCCCAGAGGCCAACACAAGCACTTTGTGACATCAAAGAGAGTTTCAGAGTTTAGAAGCTTGCAAAAGTCTCTGAAAGTTGCGTGTTGGATCAGGTCCAGTTTGGCTTGATCCTGGGGAAAAGTACTGATCATGAGAATAATGCCCTAATAGAGAAATGTTCTCACTGATTTTATGATGATTTTTGTAGAGTTTTTGCTGCAGTTTTACACTGAAGTGAAACAAATGATGAGTCAGTGAGACGAAGTGTAAAGATAATTAAACGTCACTAAAATGTACTGAGAGATGTTCATGCTTTGATTTTAAGAAACATCACATTTGAAAATAGATATGAATGTGAGTGAGAGTAAGAGAGAGACGGGAGTAACGCTTTGGGTTCACACTGGTTGGCTGGAGGTGATGCTTCAGGCAGTCAAAGCCACCATTCAGGGAGCGTCTACTCGAGCACAGAGACGGGTCAGGGCTCATGTGGTGAAGTCAACACAGTCATTCAGAGAGAAGGTTTATTATACAGCCATGCAGGGATGGGGGACAGCCGGACCGGAGGTGACAGAGTCACGATACAGGCGGATGATCAGCAGTGCGGGTGTGACTAAAGAGGGGCTCCAGGGCTATCAGTGCAGCCATGGGTGCAAATTACAAGGGGGTCAAGACCTCCTTTAGGGAAAAAAAGTGTGTGTCATCATGAATAATAGTGCAGCTCATTGTGGAGTTCATTCAGCCAATCACTGCATGAATGGCAGCAGCTTTTCTTTATTTTTTATTTTGCTTTTTGAGAACACGAATGGATCAAAACAGAAATGTAATGAACTACAAATATAACCAGATATCTTTGTGAAAGGGTTTAAAATATTGTTAGTTAAACAGCTGCTGATGACTTAACTTGTTGTTTCCGGCTGTCTTACCTTCTTACCAGATGAAAAAAGGATTTTCTCTTTGCATAAATGTATAAAACATTAGATTAGTTAGTTTTTGTTTGTCCAAAGGCTTCTGACAAAGACTCAACCCTAGATCTGCTTCTAAGTTTGTTTGTGCTTTAAATACAAAGGAGAGCTGGGACCGATAAGCTACCTGTTCTGCACAGCCACATTCATACACAGTCAGGTCTTTATATCACCGGGCTCGGGTTCATTTACGTACGCGGGCAGATTTTAATAAAAGGCGATAAAGGAAGTCGGGGTGTAATTCAGAAGGACGGGCAGGCAGGTAGTGAAACTGCTCACAGTAGCAGACTTGACATCTGGTTCTAATCTAAATCTAACAACAAGAAGTGCTGTGTGTTCATCTCAATATGGTCTCCAGCTGCCACTCAAACCCCAAACCGCCTACAGAACCAACCACAGGCTCTCCGCCCGTCTCACTGTATACATCCAAACCGCTCGCTCTGATCTCCACCTTTTCTACATCCTTTCTCTCCCCTCACGCTCACTCTGGGTCTCTTTATGTTATTTGAACATATGACCTCGGTCTCTGTCTGGCTTTCTAATCTCTGAAGCTCAGAGCTGACGTGTTTTCCTCTCAGTGTGAGTCCAGCCTGTCAGTCAAACATGTAACTCGTGTTCTGTACTTTGTGTTTTTCCACATCTCGCTCTTTCACCTGCTGTTTTAATCTCAGTGCCTTCATCTTAACCTCGTATAGGTTCAGTCACACTGAAAGAACCCAAAGTCAGTAGAAAACACCGGCATCCATGGATGTGTCTAAAAAGCAGACATTTAATGAAAGTCTGCGTAGGAGGAATATTTTTTACACCCTTTATTTGCCACCTCAGATTTATTAAGTTTGTTTTTGTTCCCAGTTTATAAAATATGGCCGTTTTTTCCAAGCTGCTGGTGTGTCTCAGTTTGCACCAGACGTCTTTTGGCAGCTTTACACGACGACTGGCGTACAGCGATGGTGAGATCAGGCTGTTTTTGAATGTGTAGCACTACTGTTGTGAAAGGATGCAGTTTAGCCCACAGCACCAAGATAACCACAGTTTATTAACACAACCGTGGACATTTAAGTACCATCGTACTGAATGATGCATTCCTATTGCTATATAGCTACACAGGACTGTGTCATAGCCTCGAGGCTTTCTTTATATTTTGCTCCCAAAGGAGATTTTCTTGTATTTTTTTTTGGCTGCCTGGAGCAAGAGCTTTCTGAAGGTCTGTCAAAGTCTTTTTTGGACTTTCGCTGCTTTTTTAATTCATTTTCAGTGGAGTACTCGTACCTGACCATTTTCTGAGGAATGTTTTTGTCTGTTAAGCAACTTAAATGACTTATGAATCATTTATGCATAGAAAGGCTCCTACCTTAAAAAAAAAAAAAATCCCAGAAAACTGTGCTGTGTCCTGGCTGGTTCCCATTTTTTATGTCTACTTTTTTAAAATCTTTTTTTTTTTTTTTTTTATAAAAGAAAATATAAAAATGTGTTA
>VUQR01012505.1:0-13196 GCA_015108515.1 Hemichromis elongatus | reverse complement strand
GATTTGCTGCCCAGACAACTGCATCATTCAGCCATGTTTTTATTGTATTAATTCTCATTTAAAAGCAGTGATAATGAACACAAATCAGAAGAAATTCGCATGAAAATTTACACGATCGTTATCGGGTCTGACAAGATGTGATGGATGCATCAAAAACATGAAGCCTGTCTGTGGACAAGTAAAAAGTCAGCCCTGGCACTCACACGTGTACATTGTTTCCAATCTGGTGGCTCACCATTAGTTTTCCTTCTGATGCTGACCGGAAAGGAGTCAAAGACAAAACTCTACACTGGAAAATGAGCTCACGAGACACAAGTGTGTATGCAAAGACACTCCGACATCATGTGAGTTTCCGCCTCTGCTAATCACCAACTGGAAGAAAATCACAATGGTTGTCTGCCCCTATCTGTGTGTGACTGTTATCCACTTCCGTCTGTAATGTAATTTTAGAAGGGGCCAGGATGGTTATCCTACAACCACACACACTCACTTTGACACACATGCATGCAAGTGGTCTTTTTTCATGGATGTGATAAAGAGGACACAAATGTTCCACATCAGATTCTACTCTGAGGTAAAAGTGTCACAAAACAACATATATCCTTATTATGGAGGTTTGAATTTTGGAAGCCTGCACCTAATATATTACTGTGATCATAAACAGAACACATGATCTGCCTTCGCCCAGTGAACACTGGTGGGTGTCAGCCATTACTGGTTTGTATAGATTTCTTATCCCAGGCTTCTTCCCAGCCCAGAGTGGCTCCCTTTTATCACATCTGTTCCATTGCAGAAGACAGAAAGACCTTTAAGCCTTATCTGACTGCCTGCTGTTTACTGAGATACAGGTGTCCTGCTTTGTGGAAGAGGGTTTATTTACAGCCTATCAACACTAATATGTGGCATGCTTTTCAAGCACACAGGATTTGATCTTTTGATGGAAACAAGAACTTAAAGTCCCTTTAGATAGTGAATAAAATTAGATAACAGTAAAAAACAAAACAGGGGTTATAAGGTGACTACTTTTAAATCTCCCTGCAACTAACAGGTGTGAAACTATAACAAAAGTCAATCCTTTATCATAACACTAAGTAACCACGAAAGTAGAAATTGATGAAAATGGTGCAGTGTTTTTTAAAATTGTGACACAGACCACAGTTTGAATGAGGTATTTTTTATTAATATTATTCTACCTTCGTGTTGCAGGTAGGTTCCTCACATCCAGCTGAGTTGTCTGTCTGATACAAATCTTGTCCTACACAGAACAAATGGGTGACATGTGATGTACAAACAGTGACCACTGGAAGGAGTGGGAGAGCACCATTGATTGTTCACTGTGTAATTGACATAGGCATCACTGCTCCCTGGTGGAGCATCTATTTATTTGTCGATAACCTTGACAGCAGACAGTTCAGAGTCAGAAAACATTTAAAGTGCAGTCAGACATGTTAGAATCATTTTAAAGCAGCTGGGTTTTTTTGTTTTTTGTTGTTGTTGTTTTAGGTGATCTTCACAATGTGGATTCATTTTAATCAGCTCTGCATTTTCACGCGTTTATTTGGTCTACCTAAACCAGACACGGAGGGGCACAAGCCAGTATAAATGTGGAGGGTTGCATGGTTGCATCATACAACCCTTCCTGCAGGAAGGACATCTCCTGATGCTGAACTGAATAAATTGAATAAGAAAATTGTATCCACTATAGCAACTCTCTAAAGGGTGAGCCGAAAGAAGAAGAAGATGTGTATTTGATCTTTAGCCACATGTGTTCTTTCAGACTTTCAGACTCCTTTCCATCAATCTGACATGGTAGTTATGATAAGAGTCAGCATTGTCATGCACATTTGATCTCTTTTAACTCTGTTTCTGCTTTGCAGTCAGTTTAGGACATTTGGATATGATCCCTTTTTCACTATTACCAAACTAGAGGCCTTTCTTACTGAACATTTTACAAAGAATATGGTAAATTTCCAGAAAATTCATGTAAGTTAATATAATGTCCCCCAAAGAGATGGAAACAAGACTGTCTCAGAGAGAATTGAGAGAGATAAATTAGAAAACTTTGCATGACTTCACTGTTGTTGTCAACTTGCATTCAACAGTTCTGCCGCCAGGATGGGGCTCAGGTCCCATCCAGGGCACGGGCCAGTCAGGAATGAGTAATCATTGTCGTGGTAACGTGTTGACAAATAGGCTAATGGAGTGGGAGCAACTGTGATTATAGTGAGGTCAAAATCATTAGCTGAACCTAAGTGACGCTTCATTTTACTTAGCAACAGAACATTGCATGTGCACCGGAAATTTAAAAGAAAAAAACAAAAACCGAGTGATAGCTGCCGTGGTTCAGCTTTGGGTAATGCAACTTAGAATCAGATGTCAGCCTCATCAGTGAAGCAAGCACAAATGTTTTAGTTATACCACAAAAACATTCGGACCACAGCCAAGTAAATTGGAACTTTATGTTTAGTAATTTCATCCTTGGAGAGTTGGATCTAACACTGTGTTTGTAATGTAGTTGATTCGGTTCTATATACAGAGTTTTAGATTCTGCATTCTGCCTTTTAGTTCTTTAAAGAAAAGTCTTTGTGTTTCCCGTGGTACAAAACTCTTATACGGGCATCTGATGCCAAAGACATCAGCATTGAGCAACAGAGAGAGTGGGATTACATTTGGCAGAACGAAACACTAAATGCCCTAAAATTAGTTTGAGAGGCAGAGCTACATGGCAGTGACTCTGCATGTTGACAGAAATGTTTTTAAAACGACTAAACTAGATGACTCAAAACACACAATTCTGTGCCAGTAATATTTCAATAGAAAAATCGTTAAATAAATAACTTTAATGATGTAGTCGCACTGATAAACTGCATTTAGTGAACACTCCCTTAAAACCCCACAGTGATGTCATAAGGACCTGGAAACCAGTCTGTCTGCAATGTAGGATTAAAAATATAAAATTTAATTAACTGATATTCAACATCTACTTGATGAGTTATGCTTATGTCAGGAAAAATAATGGGTTTTTTTGTGCTTTTGGCATTTTGCACCAACCATTGCATGGTGTTGCATTGGTTAGCACTATCACCTCACAGCAAGACGTCCTGAGTCCAGATTTTAGATTTTCTTGGAATCTTTAGCAAAATCCTGTCCAACTTTGTGCCACAATTAAGTCTATCGAGAGTTTATCCTCTGAATGTCAACCACAAATTCAAAGGGCAGACCAACAGCAAGTTTACAGTTTTTATTTTAAAGTGAGGGTGAGGATATTGCAAACAAGTAAGTGGCACAGGTGGAAGATTTCTCTACAGGAACAGAGCTGGAGTCTCGATTAAAGAGTAGAGGAGAAGTCAGAAATGAATCTTCCTTGTTTTTATCTTGAAAGCTGGAATTGACTGGTTTGATTTGAGACATGTGGAAATTGGGATAAATTATCAAGGAAGCAGGCTACTTGACACCAGTGGAAAATTTATTGAATATTTTTGTCAATTTCAAAATGGCTGATAAATTTTGGTGACAATTTCTTGGAAGAACATTATAATTGTCTCTGGAGAAGAGCCAAATATTCTGACATGGACAGGGACCAGAGTCCTCTGTCTGTCTGCCAAATGTCATTTCTGGTCAGCTGTTCTGAGGAGTGTCACTTTCGCTGTCTCTATATGTTTTTCCATATATGGGGGCAGCGGCATAGTTGATGTTGAATAGAAGGAGCATCCAATTCTCCATCTTGACGTAAAAACAGTGAAGGCTGGTAACTAGGGAGAGCTTCAATAGTAGAGATTGTACTAGGTGCTAAGATCAGCGTATTATGTAAATACCCAATTCAGAGCAGTTATGAGTTTTAAGTAGCTTCGCTGGAAGAAAGAACACAACACAAGGCAGCCTCCAGCTCTTAATTTGCTCTCTTTCTCTGACCACTGGATTGTGGATGAAAACCAGAAGCTAGATTAATTTTGGCTTCTAGTGTCTCACAGAAAACCTCCCAAACCTCTGTGCTCCTCTTTCTGAGAGGATTCCATCCAAACGTAAAAAAAACACTGGACTAAAAGTTGGCCTGTTTCTGTAGCTGTGGGAAGTTTAGGCAAGGCGATTAAATTCACTACTTCCGATAACCTGAGTTTGACTGTATTATCTTCAGGGGGTGGTAAACTACAGTAGAAACAAAATCCAAAGGCATGTGTGAACAAGGGTAACTAGGAATAGATGTAATAGACCTGCAGATGGCTGGGACAGGCTAGAACATGTTTCCTGGCCAGAGACCACCACCTGAACCTAGTGGCCTCTTTAGTGAGATTGCACCACACAGGGTACATACAAGCAAAACCCGAGCCAGGAACCAGCTCAGATAACAAAGCCTCGCAAATGAGATCCTCCACCTGGATCCACCTCCACAGAAGGTTAGAAATTTGGTTTCTGGAGACTAGAAGCTGATCCCGCAATTAGCTCGGGGTGTATAAGTAAGTTCAGTTAGGGATGCTGCTACCTGGCTGTAGATTATGATGAAGCTCAGGAAACACTAACTATTTCTAAGTGGTTATAATAGGCCATTTGATCATATCTTTCATTTTCTCCGAGTCCATCCTGATCTGCCCAATCTCAAAAATGCAGCTCAGAAAGGACACTGAAGAAGCATAAAATTCATATTTCTCTGCTTTAACACACAATCTGTACTCCAGGACCAGCTGCAAAGCCTTCCTGGCATACCTTCCATGCTGCTGCAGGTCTTTGGAGAAATTACACTGTCATCAAAAAATCCAAAAACAAAGATTTTCAGAAAAATCACTTGAAACATAATTTACGAAAGCTTGGAAGCAGAGTTGATAGTTAGGCCAAAAGACATAGCAAGATTCTCACAGTGTCCTTAAGTGTATAAAATGCAGTCTTCCTGCCAGGTAGTGGTCATCTGCTTCCAGGCCAAATCCTCCACCCAACCTTCTGCTGGTGACCTTCAGCCCCTCCCTGTTCCCAGATGTCCCTTGTTCAATATTGGTCTTGATTTTGCCGCCGGTCTTCCGCCAGTGGATGGCCTTGACACTATCCTCACCTTCTTCGATCGCTTCTTCAAGGTGGTACTCCTAATCGCTTTATCCGGCTTCCCCTCTGCTAAATGGATGGCCAAACTCTTTTAAGAACAAGTCATCTGACTACATGGGTTCCCCAAGGATATTGTTTCCGATAGGGGGGCCCCAAATTCACTGTCCAATTCTTAAAGGCTATCTGCCATCTGGTTGGGGCCTCTTCCAGTCTCACGTCTGGACTCTCGTAGCCAGGGCAGAGGGGTTCAGTATTTGGTTGATTGGGCTGGATATGGCCTTGAGGAGCGTTCATGGGTGCCATCCCACTTTATCTTGGACTCCTCTCTTATCAGGGATTTCCATCACCATCGTCCTGGCCGGTAAGGCACCGCTCATGAAATGTTATGGAGGGGTTCTGTCATCAGGTAGTGGTCAGGTGACCACCGGGCTTAGGTTTAAAAGGGAGATCCACCCATTCTCCGCTAAGAAATTGTTTCCCTCTTGTAAGGAGCTCCAAAACCCTTGTGTCTGTCAGTCATCAGTCGCCTCAGGTGCTGGAAGTGTTATCCAACATTGTTCATTCTTCCCTTCCAGTTCCACCTGCGGATCACTCGTAACACCGGTTCCAAAGCCACCATCAGCATGCTAGGTGTTATTAAAGTAACTACGTGCCTCTTCCAGCCCATCGCTAGCCTTTGCCGCATTTGGGTCTAGCCAGAACATCACACGGGTGCACCGATTAGTAAAGACTGTAGCAACGTGCAGCAGCTGAAAGGTGATTAAATGTACTCCGTATTTGTTCTCGTATTTGATTTTTTTCTCATTCCCTATGTGTTAAGAGACCTTTCTGCATTGAATCATTTGTTATGAATCTCTGTCTCTCTCCCCAACCGGTCGCAGAAGATGGCCACCTCTCCTTGAGCCTGGTTCTGCTGGAGGTTTCTTCCTGTTAAAAGGGAGTTTTTCCTTCCCACAGTCGCAAAAGTGCTTGCTCATAGGGGGTTAGCCCACAATGGTCTATCCAAGTAGTATGAGTAGTTTGAGAAAAAAAACAGCGCCCACTTGTTGACGTGGAAATGACAAACCCTTTTGCTTAATGAAAACCTGATGGAGTTCATGATATTTTTTTCTGACAGGAAAGAGATTAGATGAGTTAAGTTTAACAGTTTCTGGGTCACCACAAGCAGGGGGAACTGCTGAAACCCTACTTTGACTGGAGGGCTTGGGGTTTTAACCGCACAAAAAACCACGCCCACACAAAAGTGTCTAAGCTCCATCCACTCCTCCAGATGTTCTGTGAGGACCTCAAAGCACTGGTGCTGAAACCTAAAGTGGGGAAAAACAATTTTTAGAAATTTGAAGTAAACTTCACGTGACAGGAGGCCAGGGTTTGAAATTTCTTTATCTCACTCATTCACAGAGCTGATTAAACCCATCCCAGAGTCTTGTCCCCCAAAAATAGTTCATCTTTAACTCTTTAAATCCTAACCCATCGCCGGTCATGGTTAGGCTCATGGTTAGGGTTTAAACCAGGGGTGGGCAACTCCAGGCCTCAAGGGCAAGTGTCCTGCAGGTTTTAGATCACGCCATGGCTCAACACACCTGAATTAAATGACATAGTTCATTATCAGACCTCTGGAGAACTTCAAAACATGTTGAGGAGGTAATTTATCCATTTAAATCAGCTGTGTTGGATCAAGGATACATCTAAAACCTACAGGACACTGGCCCTTGAGTCCTGGAGTTGCCCACCCCTGGTTTAAAGGGTAAATTAGGTTAGGGTTTAAAGGGTTAAGCTGATAATTTAAGGATGGATGGAGGTAGATGTCTCCCACCTGTCCTGCCATTCAACAGCACTCTCATTTCTGTGTCATAAATTAAAGCACCATCTAGCCTCTTAACTTATCATATGTGAATGGCTCAGTTGCATTGGTAATTAAATAAGACTTAGCCAAATGGAGAGCCTGTTCCTTAAGCAAACCCACAATATGGGAAGTCATTATGAAGGCAAAAGATAAATAACTAAACAATAAAGAGCATTGCAACAAAAAAAACACCCACGGTGACCCTGCTCACCTCTAAAAGATTTACACGTGGGGGGTGCTGGTTCATAGACAGAGGGAGGTGATGAGGGACTAGAACCAGATTCCTTTATATGGGATGAACTGGGGTTTTGAAGACAGGCCCCGGAGGCAGTTTAGAAATAACTGATTGATTTGTGCTATTTGTATGTTGACATGACAAAACACTTGGTGAGAAAAAAACAGCTGCTCAAGGAAGGTGGAGATGTTGGCCACATCGTTCTCCCATATTTAGCTACAAACTAGAACCAAAGAACAGCAGGAGAATGGGAAGGTGAGTTTGACAAGATCCAGCAGTATTCATGATTTGACTCTGAGACCTTACTTGTTTGTGTCTTGAGCAGGTGATCGGGACAGGCAGCTGGCAGGCATATGATGCACTCTATGCCTCTCTGGACACAGAGAGAGCTTCAGTAGAGAGTGGGCAGGTGAGTAACAGGTATATATTTTCCTTTGCAGCAGCAGCAGCAACTGCTTAATAGCTCAGGTAAGTGTAACTGGACGTATTTATTAAACTCCTCAAAGCAATCAAAGCAAAAGAAACTTAAAAATTCTACGTTATCCCTTTTACTTTAGGCAGACAACTGAAGAACAGATAAAAAAAAAAAAAAGCAGAGTTACAGAGCAAACACACAAATTAGTTAGAGACACAGGGGGCCTAATTACCACCATAACAACAGAGTTGGAGCACAAGCTAGTCCTTAAATGTCAAGGAGTTAATGCAGAATAGGTGTAAGAGAGAAAGAAAGAGAAGGAGGGACAAAATACAGAGAAAAGAACAAAAGGAGAAAAGAACAAATGAGAAAACCCCAAGCCTGCTAAGCCTGGAGGCCTGAACATGTAAGGTGTCAGTGGCTTTCATATCAAATTGTACAAAGAACATAGATTTTTCCTCCGTGATAGGAAAATAGAAGGTTCATGTGGTGCCAGAGGAACAAAGTTTCCATGGGCCTTTATTTTCTCAGGATAAACCATTTTCAAAAAAAATCTCATGAAAATAAAGCCATCAGATTTCATAAGGACATACAGGGTTGATGACTTGACAAGGCAATGTTAGAGTAATGGGCAGCCTATGACCACTTATGCTGACTGTGGCAGACTAAATGCTGACAAGTGGTTTTAGCTAGCAAAGTGAAGAATTTAGGCTTGCTGTGTAAGCTCACGCCACCACACATGCATGCAATTGCTTCACCTGAGATTGTGTGAATTCTACAGTGTCCACACAAAGGTCTGAATAGATGCAACATTCACAAAACAGATTTTTGAAGAAAGCGTGAATGACAATAGTAAATGTTGAAATCTGGCCGACTGTGGTTCAGGAAATTTGTTCTTGACCAAAGTCGAATGCTTGCACCATCAAGAATGAACCACCAAAACCAAACTGGGTGTTGGAGCAAGAGTCTACAGCCATGTTATAGTGGCTCTGTAAGGCTGTGTATGGTAACATAATAAGGATTCTAATATGCTGATGTTTTGCAAAAGTAATGTTTGGCACCGGGTTCTCCATCTTACTGGTCTCACATACAACCCCATTTTTAATTCACAGTAACAGCCTCCTGGACAATTGGGTGAGAAATGTTGTCATATACATGGTTGATACAAGATTCATGCTGCTCAACTGTCCTGGGTCTTCTTTGCTGTAATTTTCATTTGACGATGCTCCAGTGTTTTAAATTGGTGAAAGGACTGGACTGCAAGCGGTTCGATATAGCACCCGAATGTTTCTACTTCAAAGTGTGCTGTTGTAATAGATGCAGTACAGAATTTAGAATTATGTGGTTTAGGGCTTTTCTGAAAAATACATTGTCTCTATGAAAGCACATGTTGCTCTAAAGTTTGTATATAACTTTCAGCACTGATGGTCCCTTTCCAGATGTGCAAGCTCTCAATTCCATGAACACTATGTACCACCATACATTTAGAGATGCAGACTTTTGAACTTAACCCTGACAACAAGCTGGGTGGACCCTCTCTTCTTTAGTGCAGAGGACACTACGTCTATATATATATATTTTTTTTAAACTTTAAATTTTAGTTCATCTGACCACAGAACAGTTTTCCACTTTGCCTCAATCCATTTTAAATGAACCCAGAAAACACAGCAGTGTTTCTGGATTGTGTTCACATTTGGCTTCTTCTTTGCACGACAGAACTATAACCTGGATTTGTGGATGGTGCAGTGAACTGTGGCACAAACAAGGATTTCTGGAAGTGTGCCCATGCAGTGATTTCCATGTTTTTAATGCATTGCCACCAGAGCACAGAAAGTTTACAGGTCTCCAGTATTGATTTTTGGCCTTGTCTTGTCTACTGCCTTGAGATTTCTCTAGATTCTCAGAATCTTTTAATGACATTATGTTTTGAAGATCTAACAAGCTCTATTAATTACCCGCACATGTTGCCAAGCAACCACATTAGTTGCAAAAACAGTTTCTTTTTAGTACTATTTGGTTTTACTACCTTTTATTGCCCCCCATTCCAACTTTTTTAAAAATGTGTTGATATGTTTTCTGTGTTCTTTTTTTGAATAAAATATGGATCAATGAGATTTGCAAATCACAGCATTATATTTTTATTTACATTATGCACAGGAACTGGGGTCTTAATATCAGTATTGTTTCACAGAAGCTGCAATATCAGGGATGCATTTCTGGAAGACTCCTTTTTGATGAATGATTAGAAAAAACAGCTCTGTGTGTTAATAAATTAACATATTTAGATGCTGTATTTTTGTTGTTCCTGTTTGCAGAGCATGGGACAAAATTCCTTCTATCATAATAGAAGATACAATATAAGATATCCAAACAATAAATAATCAAAATGCTAACATGATAACACTGCAAAGGGGACTTTATTTCCTATTTTAAAGGTTATTTCAACAACAAGGAAACAAACTCACTGAATTCGCCTTGTTTGGCATCACATGATAATCTCTGGTATCCTCCCACAGAAACACTCTCACACAAGAGCGCACGTCAGTCGTCGTCATCAGCCCCGGGTGGCTGTGATACCTAATGAGTCAGGGTGACCAGAACACCCACAATGCAGATACAAAGGAACCCTGGGAGACTATATCAGTGTGAGTGTGGGTTTCTGTGTGTGTGAGTCTGTGTGAGGTACTTTTGTGTGACTCTTTCAGGGGATTAAAGGCTTGCCCAAACGGTTGAGCAATCTGATCTTCGGGGGACTGATTGGAAAAAAAACGTCTTTTTTTCTCTGCTGATGTCCATCTGTAACTTCTCTTTCCTTTTGTTATTATTCAAAGCAGATCCTGGGGTCCATGTACATATACCTTGCTTTGTATTTCTTTTTCAGTAAGACTGTAGGTGGAGACAGTTTTGTCTTATGACTTCTTTATATGTTAAATTTTATATTATAATTTGCAGTAAAAAAATGGTCTGGTCTCCCCTTCCAGTATTACCCCCTTTTCCCTTCAGGGCAACTGAGATTTGACCACAGTTCTCAAACTTTGCTGGGAGCAAACATCAGCTTCTGTGTCAAATCCACACAGCCCTTATCAAGGGTGGACTTTTGGATTAATTGAAGGAGACCCTACACACTTTAGATATGCATATGTTGATCAAAATGAAAATGCAGTACCTGAAGGAGCGTGGATGTGCATTAGGACACATCAACACTTAACTTTTTAATCACATTGTGCATAGCCTGGTTCCACATTAGTGTCATTATTGCCGAAGCTACAGTAACAATGGAGAGACAGCACATCACGTCACAGCACATCTGTAACATTATTTTGTGATTATCCCAAGTTTCTGTTCAAAAGTAGGTTTGATGTTTGACATGATGCCTATTGTTGTGTAATGTTGAAGATGGTAGATTGCAGAAGGTGTATAACTGAATAAATACTGAACATACAGTAATGTAAATGTAAGCCACTTGTAAGAGATTTTCCTGTCTTGGATGGTTTAAAGCACTGTGAGCCACAGCCATCCATACTGCAAATATTTTTTTGGCACTCATCTTTGTTTTAGACACAGAGAATTGCACAACACTCTGGGCTTGAGCATCTAGCAATAATAGTAAATCACAAGCCAAAACTCTTTCCTTGTGACCATGTTTTTGTTACAATAGGCTTAGTCGATAGACTTTATATTCAGATTAGTAAGTTAAATGGTTTTCCTCTAATTTATTTCTTTCCTTTAATGCCAGATCTTTGTTATCTGGTGCCACAATGTAATTCACTCTTTGTCTTTTTTATCAATCTGAATGCTTTATGTGTGGTGCCTGTTAAATACTAAAAGATTGATCATAAAGTGTATCCATGCCGCTTACAGGGATTTATGGATTGAAACTGAGGGAACGTAAATCCTCTGCACGAATCAAGAGTTTACTAAAATAGCGTTGGCCTGTGGTTTCCGGATACAAAGTCTCAGCAAACCACAGACTGATGCTGTTTGGTAAACCTCCCACAGCAAAACACAGATGTGAAAATCCATTCAATCACACTACAGACCATAGCTGGATATACATAAATATGTAAATAGGAACAACACAAATAGGAGAGGGTGAAATTAAAGGTCAATTATATATCTTCCCCTATTTTAACACAGTCAAAGCCCCCAAGGGGCTCTCTTTTGCAGCAATACAGGAAGTGACCATTGTTGAGCAGTGAGGAAAATATGTTTTGTGTTGTTTTTGGCTTTGACATTGCCATATTATAACAATACTGTACCCAGAAGCAAATCTTAATGGCAACTGCTTTCTGGTTACTAACATATCAGTCAATAGGTGACTTTAATAAGTGATTAAATTTCAGAAGAAAAAAAAATCTGCATTTTTCACAAACTGCAGCTGGGAGGTTTCTTTTTCTGGATAGCACCAGTGGTTTGATTATATATACACGGCGCCTTGGTGAAAGCCCATTGGAAAGACAATAAAGACAAAGTCAATAAAACTTCGATAGTCTCAGATTTTACACATCTGAAATTTTTTTCTTTTTTTTTTGAGTGAGTAGCGAGTATCAACATTTACATGTAATCATTCAAATCTAATCAAACTCAAGTTGTTATGGTTGGGGCGTGGGTTGTTTGGAGTTTTTTTTTTTTAACAAATATTCTTTCAACATTCTTTTCATCTTTTGATTTTTATATTTTATTCATGAAAATTCTGGATTTTGGGGTATTGTGGAAGAAGACAAACATCATCCTCATCACTAAAATCAAACTTTACCACGAACTGGTATTGCCCATTTTTCTATATGGATCCAAAACCTGGGTCATCCTCAAGCACGACCTCAACAAGCAACCATCGCCTGCCATATCGCCTTCTGCTGCTGCAGCACCCCGCCCACTGGAAAATTAAGCATGATACACCCAATAAGACTTGGATCAAGCTAATTAAAGACCATCTCAAATAACGACATCTAACCCTCAAGAAAGCAAAGGTCAAGGTCAGATATCGCAAGGCATGAAAGTGCATCAATGACCATGATGGAAACCCTACGGCACCCTAAGCGACATATTGGCTTTGTGAACGACCTCCTCTGCTGACCAAGGACAAGCAAATAGAGTTGCAGTATGAGGGCACTGACATTGTATTAGATATGCAGTACTTAAAAAGGGATTTTGGTAAATTAAACCAAAATAAGCTAAGTGAACAAATAGAATTACACCTCTTTCTTATGTTGCAGACAAAAGCTTGAGCAAATAGTAAAGGTGTACTTTATTATTTATGTTCATACGTCAAAAATAATGACAAGATCCCTGAATAATGGAGGCCAACAACAAGCATGCAGAACATGCTGGAAATGTGCCCCTAGTTTGTATAACACATATGCTACACATGGCTCTTTCCACCTCTATACATCAGCTCTGGTTTTTAGTTTTTCAGGGTTTTAGTAAAGAAATTTTTTTATAGTATTCAAGATAGGGATGGGTATTGATAAGAATTTCACGATTCCGATTCCATTTTCGATTCTCTTTAACGATTCGATTCTTTATCAATTCTCTTATCGATTCTTATTTTTTAAAAAAGGAGAACACACAGGTCGATTAGCTTTGAACTTTGTTTTATATCTTATCTTTGAACAAGACAGAAATGTAGGAGTAGCATGACCTTACAAAGGGTTACAAACCCAACAGTG
>VUQR01012502.1:0-11859 GCA_015108515.1 Hemichromis elongatus | reverse complement strand
TTCTGAAAAAATGACCCGGGCTAAAGCCCAGTAAGCCACCCCCGCTCCGCCAATGGTTGACTCCAAATCGCCTGACCACTATGTCGATCTCAGACAGCGAGACAGACCAAGACAAGACCGAGGGACAAGACCAAGACCAAAGTCCGTCGAGACCAAGACCACGTATCTGACTTATCATTATTATTATTATTATTATCTGAAGACATTATCATTAAAATAGCACTTTATTTTGAAATCTGCCTAATTTTGGCCAGGGAAATGACTTTTTTTTTGTTTTGCATTGAAATTCAATTTAAATGCTTTTTTCCCATAAATTAAAAGACTTTGATTTTACAATAGTCATGTCCATGTCTATTATTTATTCTGTCACCCACTAAAACCTTTTAAAATAAAAAACAAAACAAACAAATTGCACTGTGGGGCAGATTTTCTTGTCCAATTAACCAAGATTAAGTAATTGCAAACCCTTTAATTAATTAGATTCTTTTTTCTTTTAATCAAGTACCACCCCTAGTAAAAACAAAACAAAATATCGCCAACCCACAGTGGGTTGCAACTTTAGATCGCCTGATCGCCTCCTCACTTTTGACCTTCCTGTGAATGAACTAATTATTTCAAACAAGTAGTGAGGTATAACTCAGAGGCATCAAATCACATGTTCTGGGGTCATTTCAGCACTTATCATCAGGTGTCGTCCCTCTCTACAGCTTATTGTGCCGGTGCTGTTCCTGCTCTGTGGTGCCTCAGTGGTGGATCCTGTTCAGCGGGTCAATGTCACAAAACGGCCGGCGGCCGAGTACCAAAAATCAAACCCACGTGCAGAAAACCCAGAGCGGGGCCGAGATCAAGTTTTAACAAAAGTTTATTCACTAGAACAGAAATAGTGTTTACAACAGTACTCGACTTAAGGATTGACACATGGGGGGAGAGGTCTAGGCCTGGGAAGTGGAATAAGTAAGGGGATAAGTCCAGAAAAGCCACGGCAGCTGGCTTGGTGATTAGGTACGTACTGGAAGAGAGGAGAGCAGTGTTAGAGCGGTAGCTAATGAGAAATTCTGGAGAGGGTGGAAGCCAAGAAAATCTTCGTCTTACTGTGCAGGTGGGAGATGGAAGCGTTGAGGGAGAGGTGATGCGGTCCAGGTGGATTTGGCGGTGTGTGGCAGCTGTCCTGAGCGGTGGAGGTCCCGAGGTGGTGTAAGGGCAGGAGGGCAGGCAGGTGAGGCAAAGAGGTAATCCTGAAAGCTGACGGGTTAACCAGATTTCCAAGATGAGGGGTTCAATGTAACAGACTTTCCGGGAGCAACTAGAACACAAGATACCAAGGAGGCCTGGTTACCAACATAGGGTAGTTGACGAATTGGCGAGAAGGCAGTGTCAGCCCGCAGCTTAAATCTCCAACCTGATTGCCTCAACCAGCTTCAGGTGAGGGAGGCTGGAGGCCCTGCCCCTGGGTGGATACCAGGGAGGTTCAGACCTTCAGCGGAATTTTACAGCCACACACCCAGACCATTACAACTGGTTTACCACATACATGGAAAAAATGGATACTTCTAGGTACCTGTAGATATTCTGTTTGGGGTAGGTCAGTACTCCTTTTTACCCTGTCTGTGCATGCTTCCTTTGGCTCAAATCGTCAGGAAACCTAATATCTCCTATCAACCCTATACTCAAGATATTCAACTATATCTCCTTCTCAGTTCCAACATGTAGTCCTTGCTAGCCTAGTGTCATCACATGCCTAAGCATATTAAGAACTGGATGGCACAGAACTTTATTCAACTAAATCATTATAAAACAGAAACTATAATTTTTAGATGCCCTAATTCCATGAGAGAATGTTGCCTAGCTGATCAGAAAGATCAGAATGTGGCACCAAGTTATTTGCAGCAGATCCGTATAGTCCCGTATTGTCCCAAATCCCCTTTTGTGTGAAATGTAACACTGGTAAAATGCATCTGTGGTTCATAATCAGAACCCCTGTATGAACAGCCATGTTAAACATGCCTCAAAGCATGCAACCATTCCATAATACAACAGTTGTGACTTTGTCTACAATGTTGAGGTACTAAATATGCGCAGATCATAATGGGCTCCCCTCTCCCCTCTGTGTTAAACATCTGCACATCCCATTGCCTCAGCAGAGCAGAGGCAATCACAAGAGACTACACTCACCCAACATTCCACCTGTTTGATAAACATACAAATCATTACCATGCAAGATAATACCACAAAAGCAATTTTATACATTTGTTTAATTAAAAAAAAAGTTTATTATTTTTTTATTTCTACATGCTGCTACCTACAAGATGCTTCTAATTTTGTGTTATACACTTTACCTGTCAGCAGTCATACTGTTATGCCTATAGCTGTGTCTTGACACATGCTCACTCAAAAGAAAGCATAAGGAATAATCATAATAAGGAAAACACAAAAAGTTGATTCTGTTCATGCAGTCATTTTCAATGCATGGGAGAAATATTTCAGCACTCATAAAGGGAGAAATGACTTGAGGCAAAGACTCAAGTCTTTTCTGAACACTGAAGAAGTCACTTGCACTTCTGCACTTAAGTAGAAGTACTGATACCAGTGTTAAAAATACTCTAGTTAAAATTGAAATGTACTTAAAGTAAAAAAGTAAAGAGCAACTCTTTGAAGGACGTTTCTACTGTTTTTGTGAAAAGCTAACTAAACCTTGTCATGTGTAATTTAATAATAAAAAGAGTGTAGCTTCTATGTGATTTATCAGAAACAATTGAGAAGGGCTGTGGTTTAGACTTTAGTCCCCCTTACTGGCGGACAATATAGATTGTTTTCACTTGTTTTCTGTAGGGTCTAGCTAGATGCTCATCTGAGAAGCTTCTTCAGTCCTGAAGAAGAAGAGGTTCAGAACTGAAGAAGCTTCTCATTTGAGAGGTGAAATGTCTTCAAGAAACTTAGAGAAGTTCAGACGCTTTTCTTAGCAAGATCCTTAGACTACTGTGGTACTCTAATTATAAATGAGAAAATAATGTTGTTAAATGTATGCTTCTATGTTTAACAGATTTTGATTTTGTTTTTTTTGCGCTCATGTTAAACGTTCAACATTACAGATAAAAAGAAATGACAAAATTGACTCAACATGCACACAGTGCCTGTACTGAACAGGTGTTGCTGAATTTATCGGCACCTAACTGTTTGCAACTAAGTTGAAGCAGGTTAATAGTTTTTACTTAACAAAGTGTTATATTTCATTATTATTTTCCACAAATAAATTTCATTTTTCTTTTTAATGAAACACGAATTCACTGTTGTTTTCCTTGAATGGGTTCAATATATAAAGTAATTTAATTTGGTCACAAACCTCATTGTTTTTTAGACTGTGTGGCTGTAACCTGTCAGAGAGAGGCTGTGAAGCTCTGGCCGTAGCTATCAGCTCTCAGTCTGGTAGCCTAAGAGAGTTGGACTTGAGTAACAGCAAACTGCAGGATTCTGGTTTGAAGCTTCTGTCTGCTGGACTGCAGAGTACACAGTGTATGCTGGAAATGCTGAGGTCAGATCAAAGTTTTATTTTTTTGATTGTTGTTATAAATTAATTTACAGAATTACTAAGAAACAACAATAAATATATATTTTTTTAATTTTTACTGCTAAATAACACTACATTGTCTCATTTGTAACCTGTTTAAGATAAGACAACAATGATTATTTAAAAAAATAAAAGGAAAATTAATTATTGCCTTAATATCAGTTCTTCATTGCACCCTGATTTCATTTTAACACCAATGTTTGTTTTATTTTTCATGTTGTTTTTTTTTTTGTTTTTTGTTTTTTAAGTTAACCTGTTTATATCTTTTTTAGTCTGTGTCTCTGTAACCTCTCGGAGAGAGGCTATGAAGCTCTGTCCTCAGTACTCTACTCCCAGTCCTGTGGTCTGAGAGAGCTGAACCTGAATAACTCTGACCTGCAGGATTCAGCAGTGAAGTTTCTGTCTGGTGGAGTGAAGACTCTGCATTTTACGCTGGAAACTCTGAGGTCAGATCAAGGGTTATTTTGCTTTTCATCAATTGAAAGAATTAACCAATTAGCCAGTTTAGCGAATAAAGGTCAGGAAAAAAAAAGGCTTAAATTGATTAAATTTCTAAATGTATTAACCTTGTTATTACACTCTGATTACGTTTAAACAAAACTTTTAAACTATTAATTCTATTGTATGCCTTATTTTTCAGACTGAGTCACTGTAACATCTCAGAGAGGAGTTGTGAAGCTCTGTCCTCAGTTCTCAGTTCCCAGTCATCTAATCTGAGAGAGCTTGACCTGAGTAACAATGACCTGAGGGATTCAGGAGTGAGGCATATATCTATTGGGTTGGTGATTCCACACTGTAAACTAAAAATTCTCAGGTCAGGATATTATTTTGTGTCTATATTTAATGTCTATGAAGAAAATGTCCAAATTACATGTCTTTGTGTCTATTGTGCATTACTGAAAATATAAATGTATAATAATACAGACTCTCCAAATTTAGATATAAAAAAAGCATTAAAAAAGTTTACGTTCAAACTCCTTTTTTATAAAGCTTATAGTTAGAGCTGGATCAGGTGACCTTGAACCGTCCCTTAGTTATGCCTGTTTGGGATTAAGGCGGAGCACTGGTAGGATCTTGCTGTAAAAGGGAGTTCTTCCTTTCCACTATCACCAAGTGCTGCTCACAGTGGATTGTCTGATGGTTGGGGCTCTCTCTCTAATATTGTAGGGTGTTACCTTAAACTGTCAAACAGCTTGAGATGGCAGTTGTTGTCTGCTGGTAATTGACAGTTATAAATAAAGTTAAATTAAATTGAATGGATGTAAATGAATAGATATTATTGTATCGGACAAAGAGAAAATGGTTATTCACAGATGGATTGTTGTTTTATGTTTCTGCAGTCTGTCAGGCTGTCTGATCGCAGAGGAAGGCTTTACTTCTCTGGCCTCAGCTCTTAGCTCTAACCCTTCCCATCTGAGAGAGTTGGACTTAAGCTACAATCATCCAGGAGACTCAGGAATGAAGCTGCTGTCGGCTGGAGGAAAAGATCCAGACTGGAGACTGGACACTCTCAGGTATGGAGAGAATGGCTGACAGAGGAGGAAGAGCTGAAAACATTTTCTGTGTCCTTCACCCACTTCCTGTTTGTGTCCTGAAGATGTGAATGAACAAACACATGTGCAGGAACATTTTACCTTTGTTCACGGCAGAAACACTTTTATAACTAGACGGTGAGGGATATTAAGGTAGAAGGACCCCAAGAAGCTTTTTGAGCTTCTCCAGAAACAAGTTTTATATAGCTCAGTATATTTAGCAGTGTAGTTGTGACGTAAAGTTATTAAGGGCTAGTATTATTGCAATGGGTGAGTTTACTGACGCACGGAAGAAATAGGTATTTACGGAGCCCAGATGGTGTGAAAGGGGAAATGGAACAAAACAATAAAAAACATAACATAAATAAATGTAACACAATTAATTAATAAATGCTTCTATTCTCTGTGCAGGAGTCTTTTACTAAGAGTCCTTTTGGTGCTTTTAACGTTTCTTTTGAAGTTCAGTTCAGGAATTTCTCCTCAGAGTCCAGTTTCATGTATGAGGAAAAAAAAATATGTCCGAGATCCAAAGATGACAAAAAGGGGTGAATAGAGGGGAAAAGAATGGTCCTACCGGCTTGCCACTTCAGTATGAAGAAGATCATTTTCAGTGTGACAAAAAACCCTGACCAGTAGGCCAGAAAAATGTCCATTAGTATATCATGCTCAATTTAGTTTACCAGTAAACAAATAAATTTTTCCACAGTTCTGTGCAACGGTGTGAATTATCATCATCATCATATTATCATATTTCACAAAGGTGTAATATTTAAATTATTAATCGTTTTAGCTACGTAGCTTCATCTATACAGTCAAGTAGCGTTTACTACAAATACAAAAACGACAATGGAAAATAAAAGCAACTGTCTAGCAGTGTCACGGTGGGTAAGGAGTGGACTCAGGCACGGAGCTCCGAAACAAAGACAGTGCGTTTATTTACAGTGAGGTAATGGAACAACAGTTCAAATGTGCAACAATTGGTGATAGTGCGCTTCTCCCTCCGTGTAATCCCGTGCGTGGTAGTGGGGTGCTCGACTCTCCTCTCCGTGTCTCCTTGGTGTCCATGAATCCTCAATATCCCTGAATGAACACACACACACATAGCAGCAGGATAAGTAAGTAGCTCAACCAATCTCAGAATAACGCTAATGGCTTGCAAAACACTACCAGGCTTAGTGCAATACTCCAGTCCTGTCTGTCGTTCAGCCGCACCATTAAATAGCCCCGTAGATGACGGCAGATGATTGGCATCAGCTGGTAGATTGCATGCAGGTGCGGCAGCTCCGGACGACAGCACTTCCGGGTCGGAGGTAGCCCGTTGCTAGGTTACCTCCTAAACACAAGGTAACGGACAGGAGACACATGCCCATGCATACCAAAACACACACTGGCAGGTCGACCGGTAGAGGTACCGCCAGATCCTGACAGTACCCCCCTTCTAACGGGAGCCTCCCGGTGACCTACCAAACTTGTCAGGGTGCCAGCGGCAGAATTCTCTCACCATAGCATCATCAAGAATCGCGGACCGCGGCACCCAACAACGCTCTTCCGGACCATACCCGTCCCAGTCTACCAAAAACTGAAAGCCCCTACCACGGCGCCGGGCATCCATAATGCAGTTGATGGAATACGCCGGGGCACCGTCGATAATCCGGGTGGGGGCTCGCCACCGAGGTTGAAGCGAGTGAAAAACAGAGCCCACCTGGCTTGTCGGGCATTGAGACACTTCGCAGCCTGCAGGTACGCCATATTCTTGTGGTCCGTCCACACCACCACTGGTTACTTGCTCCCCCTCCAGCCAATGTCGCCACTCCTCCAGAGCCGGTCTCCAGCATCATAATTTTGCGCTGTGGGTGACAACCGGCGAGAAAAAAAAGCACAGGGATGCATTTTACCTGCCACCTGCTGCGAGAGGACGGCCCCCACCCCAGAGTCCGAAGCATCCACCTCCACGAAAAACGGGAGCTCCAGGTCCGCTTGAACTAGCACAGGCGCCGAGCAAAACAGAGCCTTCAGCCGAGCGAAAGCCCGCTGAGCATCAGAGGACCACTGAAACAACAGCTTGGGAGAGGTGAGGTTAGTCAGAGGCAAGGCGATCTTGCTAAAGATGCGGATAAAATGCCTGTAGAAATTGGCAAAGCTCAGAAATTTCTGCAACTCCCTGCGAGTCTTGGGCACTGGCCACTCCACCACTGCCTTGACTTTAGCTGGGTCCACACACAGCTGCCCCTGTTCCACTATGAAGCCCAGAAAAGACACAGTTGGAACCTGAAACTCACATTTCGCTGCCTTCACAAATAGGCGAATGGACGACCCTCACATGCTCCACATGTTCCGCCAGGCTCCGAGAAAACACAAGGATGTCATCTAAGTAGACAAAGACACAATGGTTAATGAGATCACGCAGCACATCATTAATCATCGCCTGGAGCACAGCAGGGGCATTGGTGAGCCCGAAAGGCATCACCAGGTATTCGAAATGCCGCAGGTGAGTATTGAATGCTCTTTTCCATTCATCCCCCTCACGGATCCGCACAAGGTGGTAAGCGTTGCGGAGGTCCAATTCTGAGACCACCCAGGTGGAAGCCTAACTTCTCACCTAAGTAAAGTCATGGAAAGAATGGCAGTGGACAGATTGATTTATGTGACTGAAAGAAGGCAGCTGTTTTCACATTTTCAGGAAGGGGAGGAGCACCATGGACCCAGCAGTCTGCTTACAATCAGAGATAGGGAAAAGCTCAAGGGAATAAAGAAATAGTGGGGGCACTTTTTTGGATATAGAATGTAGACTAGAGACCTTAAGAGTGGAGAAGGTTGTTTATTACAGAAGAACATGTCAGACCCACCTGTGTAGAATTGGATAGGTATCATTGAGATGAGGTGTAGTTTTTATTTGCCAACTTAAATGATACAAATGAGTTGTTCCTACAATATCTTGTTTGCTAACAGTATCACATACACAGGTCTAATGTGTCATCTGTTAACACATCCATAATCTACTAATGCAGTGGTTCTCTAACCTTTCACAATGAGTACCACCACATATAATATATGGCTCTTGAAGTACCACCCTTATGACCGTCATGAAAGTACAGTAGTATAGGCCTATTTAACACCATCTACAGTTTACATAACAACATTTTGAATTGTCAGAGAATCTCTTTATCTCTTTATCAGTCTGCGTTGTTTGGCCTATTTTACCATAATTTGGTCTTGAGGCTAACTGCACACGCACTCTGTCTAAAATGGCATCTACTCCTGCCCTGAGGTCTGCATTTCCGGGTGCTAGAGCTACGCCTTCTTAAAATCGCCCATTACACGACCCCAACGTAGTCCTAGACAGTCTTGGAACAACTGAATAATCTCATGTCCATTAAGTCGCCACTGTCTAATGATCTCGAGCACTGCATTACGCCAGAGATCGAACCCTTCTTCTAGAGGCGGGATGTCTTTAACAACATTTTGTCTGTCTGCATGTCTCTATGGACGGTACACATGAACTATGGGACGATTGTCGCACACAGGTTGCCCATCCCATTCTTCTGTAAGTTGTCCATATCTAGGATTTGCTACACCAGTTGCACTTTTAGGTGGGTCTGGTGGGCCTCCACAGTTCTCACACCCCTGCCCTCTTGTGCCTATTTCCTCCTGTGTTATTTCTTTATGAGCGCTTAGTAGAGTCTGTACTTCACCATATGCGTTCATTTTGCTGCGAGTATGTTTGGAAACGGGAGAAAATGCAGGCATGAAGACATCATGCTGATGTGGATTATAGGGGAATGGTTGTTCTAATGCTGATGGTAATGCACTTTGGGGTGGAGTGTGTATTTGGACCTGCATCTGCTGCGGTGGCAGGGGTCCAGGTTGTGGTTGAGGAAGCGTGACACGCATTACATTTGTTTCATCACCTGGGTTTATTAGTGCTGCTGCTAATTTCTTTTTCTCTTTTTTCTTTATTTCCTGCACGCCTTTGCGCCTCTTTATCCCATGGTTCTAAAAGGTTATACTGAACTTTATATTTATCTTGTTTCTTTTTATCTTTCGTTTCACTTATTTCCTTTTTTAGAACTAATTTTAATTGATTTATGTCTTCAAGTTTACATTCTCCATTCCAAATGGCATTCTCATGTTTTTTGGGATTTCGCCATTTCTTATGTTTCATCTTTAGTTAGTTTTGCTTGTTTGTTTCCCATTTTATTTTGTTTTTATATTATTTATTAAGTTACAAACAGAACTGTGCTGCTTCGCCAACACACCAGGCTCAGGAGTGGCTGCAGACACTGCCTTCAACTCAAACCCTATTGGCTGAGCGGTGTCTGTTTTATGAGATGAAACTCAACCTTTCTCCGTCACCGTTGGTACCCCGCAACACAGGAAAACACGGAAAGGTCCTCAGTGATTCTAAACGCTGTTTAATTCAGGTTACCTTTCCCGGAGTTTTTAGGGAACTCTCAAACCCTGTAGCTACACGTCCAATTACGGGTGGACTCCCTTTAGCCTAGGTGTATTGTCCTTATGACAAAACAATAGATTTTTCTCACCCTTCTGTTGTCACTGGTGCCGGTGTGAGGATCCTCAACTGTGTCCCACCGCCGTGGACCAGACTATTGTCCGACCTGGACCCGAATCCATGTCCCAGGATTTTCTTCCTCACCTAGGAGGGCTGTGCACAGACTTCGGCGCCGACTTCCCACGACGTCAGGACCCAGTTGGTGGACTTCTGGATGACTGTCACAAAATAATTTATTCGATTTTAGTCATCCGACTCAAAAGGACCAAAATAGATGTCAGAGAATAACTCTCAACACTTCAGTGACACACAGGAGTCGAGAAGAATCACACCACATGCCTTTTACTTGCAAGGACAAAGTCTCCGTACGTCTCTCACAGTAGAGCACAGAGACCTGCAAAGAGACTATCCTCTGCAACTTTATTTTATACTCATACAACATAGTTTAGTAACATCTTTTACTGGCAGATATATGTCATTATAGAACGGCGGTTTCCTGTTTCTGCTAGCTTAGCAGAGAATAGAGAACAAGCATAAGGAAGTGCATTATTTCATAACGGCTTGTTTTTCAGGTTTGCTTGCACGCAAATACAGAGCAAAGCCAGTGGAAAACTACTAATCACATTAGATATAGTTAAGACATAGAAATAGCTATTAACATGAATGAATGTTATTTATTGTAACTCATAAACAGGATATGACAAGTGATAATAATAAATACTGTACTGCATTAAAACATTCACAGCAGGTGGGATATCCAGTCTTTAAGTGATAACATACCTGAACCCTGCTTCCTGGTCCAAACTACCCAGCATTTATTAAGGCTGTTGTGTTTTTAACAAGTTTTAATGCTTTGTATCTTCTTCTGTTTAATCTAAAGAAGCCCCTAAAAAGGTCACTGTTGGTCCCCCTCAGTTTGTATTATTATTATTAATATTATAATTATTATTAATAATACATTTATTCACTCAAGGACACTGTACACAGCAGAATAGTAAAATCAACATAAAATCAAGCAGTTTACATAATCATAAAAGTATAAGACATGAGACAAATTTAAAATAGCAGAGTGGAGAGGTTATGTGGGATAAGCTATTTTGAACAAGTGCGTTTTGAGCTAGACTTAAAGAGAGAGAAGGAAGTCATAGTTCTTAAAGCAGGAGGAATTCTAGAGTCAAGGAGCAGAGCAGCTGAAAGCCCTGCTACCCTTGGTGGCAAGACGGGGGGAGGGAACAGAGAGAGAAAGACAAGAAGAAGATCTGAGACATCGAGATGGAATGGTGATCTGAACCAGATCAGAGAAATATGGAGGGGAAAGATGATGGACAGCCTTAAACGTGTACAAGAGTATTCTAAAATTTATACGGTATTTGACCAATGAACCAATGAAGCTGCTGCAGGACAGGAGTGATGTGATGAATAGAAGGGATCCTGGGGATAATACGAGCAGCAGAGTTCTGGACACGTTGAAGATTGTGGATAGATGTTTGAGTAAGACCATAAACAAGAGAATTACAGTAATCAATCCGGGAAGTGACAAGGCTGTGAACAAGAATGGCAGTGGCATGTGGAGTGAGAAAAGGACAGAGACGATTAATGTTGCAGATCAAGTGACATTATTTATGTGTGAATTGAAAGATTAATGTCAAGGATGACACCCAAACTTTTCACAGAGAAGAAACGGAGACTGACGAGTTGTTCGTAGTAATAGAGAAACCTTTGGTTGTGGATAATGTTGATTTAGTGCCTACCAAAAGAAGCTCGGATTTGTTGCTATTGACTTTGAGAAAATTGGAAGAGAACCATGAATTAAGTTCGGCTAAGCAGAGGGTGAGGGAGGATGGGGAGAGCAGAATCAGGGTTAGTGGAAAGATAAAGCTGAGTGTCATCAGCATACCGGTGAAACTCAATATTATATTTACTAAAAATGTGTCTAAGCGGAAGAAGGTAGATAATGAAAAGAAGGGGCCCCAGGACAGATCCCTGGGGCATGTCAGTGATCAGAGGAAAGGACTGAGAAGGAAAGGATTTGAGTCGAATAAACTAAGTGGGATCAGATAAGTATGATTTGAACCAGGCTAGTTGAGTATGGGAGAGACCAATGGAGGCTAGCCTACTGAGGAGAATAAAGTGAGAAATAGTGTCGAAAGCAGCAGTGAGATTGAGGAGAATAAGAATGGAAAGTAAACCGGAGTCAGCTGCCATAAGAAGCTCATTGATTATTTTTATAAGTGCTGTTTCTGTGCTATGGG
>VUQR01012501.1:21582-31810 GCA_015108515.1 Hemichromis elongatus | reverse complement strand
GTATACAGTCAAGAGGGATGTACACACCAAAAAAGACAGGCACACATTGGAGAACAGTTGCAAAGTGCTTCGAAGTGGTGCAAAGGGGGGGCGGGGAAGAAAGCCTTGGCCTGGGTCTGTGTGTGAAGGCCTTGGTGATGAGGGTTACCTCACCAATCTGAGCCATGGTCTGAGTGAGTGGGCAGGGGTAGGGGATGGTGTTCAAAGTCTGAATGGCCCTGGGAAAGAAGCTGTTTGGGGCCTGATTAACTAGAGGGCAGCTTGTCAAACATGCGGTGGGCGGGGTGCAAGGGGAGTCACCTGTGGTTGTGACAGTGGGAAGGGAAAAAAATCCCTTTTTAAGAGGAGGAAAGTCCCAGGAGAACTGAGGGGAGGGGCAAAGTGGTGGTTGCTAAGGTGGGTGAATTGTTAGTGATTCCTCTGCTCTTCATAGAATTGGGTCGTCTTGTATTCTCATTAGATGCCTACATTGTTTATCAGGAGTCTATTCTAAAATTTTAGAATAGACTCCTGATAAACAATCTGTTGGCTGCAGCAGTAATCGTGACCAAGCAGCATAATCAGTGATAGTAATACTTTTAACTCTTGTAGTGCTAGGAGCATTTAGTATGGCTCAAATCGAAAGCAGTTATTTGCTTTATATGCTCCAAATTTTACAGATGGAGACGTTGATGCTTCAAACATGCACTGATCAGTCCTAACTCTACAACTGACAATATGGGAAGAAGGCAAGTGGGTGGAGTCAGTGCGATGCTTTAGGCGATGTTCTGGTGGGAAACTTTGGGTCCTGCCATCCGTGTGGATGTTACTTTAACACATAACACCTACCTAAGCATTGCTGCAGACCATGTACCTGCTATAATGGAAACTGTATTCCTTGATGGCTGTGGCCTCTTTCAGGAGGATAATCTGCCCTGTGTCGTGGTCACTGAACCACTCTGTGTCTACGTGCCTTAAACGGTAATTTTGCATCAGTCTATGGTCAATTGGAAAATGGTGCCACACATACCAGGTGCAAGAGAGAGAGGTGTGTACCTGGACAGCTCTGGAGATTTCAGGAGCTCCGGAGATTTAGGCTAGCTCAGGCATTCTGATTGTTCTAGAGTTGTGGTTTTTCACCCCGTGCTGCATAAGGTCAATATTTCATTGACAAGACCTAAAAATAATAATTTCTAAATAAACAGAGGGAAGCAAAACACTCAGATGCATAAGTGCCCGTGTCCTCAAAACACCCGCTTCTCACACCTGCCCGTGCCATTATATTAAGGGCAATTCAGTACACTCGGAGGCCCTTCTACCCACACCCTTGGTGACACCTGGCACAAAGCAAAAAATGGTTCGGGAACAAAACGACGAGTTTGACGTATTGACTCGGGTTCCAAATTCCCAGTTCTCAATCCAATCGAGCATCTGAAGGATGTTCTGGACAAACGAGTCCAATGCACGGAGGCCCCACGTTGCAACTTACAGGGCTTAAAGGATCTGTTGCTAACATCTTGGTGCCAGATGCCACAGCACGCCTTCACTGGTACAGTGGATGCCTCAACGGGTCAGGACTGTTTTGGCATCAAGAGAGAAAACGATATTAGGCAGGTGCTCATAATCTTATACCGCATTAGTGTACATCATACATTTTGCTGACACTAATTGTGAAACACACAATTTATAAGATTGACACAATACACACACAGAACTGGCAGCAAACGATAACAAAAACCCCCTCGCTCCTATTTTTTCTCGTCGCTGCCGTTTCCATTTTTTTGTTTCCCGTTTCTCTCCAGTTCATCTCCCTTCAGCTGTGTCAGATGCTGTAGTGTGGGTGTTGTCATACAGACTACAGCCAAGTCCTAGGCTCACACACAAATGCAGCTGCACTAAGGAGTGTGTACAGAACTGCATTTTTAGCGAGTTGAAAACCCATTTCGGTGTGAGAGTGAGGGAGTGAAAGGGAGGGGGCGGAAGCGGGGAAGCAAGTGGATATTAGGAGGAACAATTGTATTTGAGCCTGGGTTTTAGGTTGCTAAACATGCATTTCCACTGAGAATGGATTGTTTCTGTCTGATTTGGGGCACACGCCAGTCTACATTAGTAAACATTACTCTGTTGGCAGCGCTGTGTGTGTGTGGTTGCCCTGCTTACATTAGTGTAAAGGCATGTGTGTTTGTGCCTTCCTTTGGCCCGGCCATGTTCTGTTCTGTACCCTTTGATCATTAGACAGCTGCATTCATTCCTGCTTCTCATCATTTTATAGACAACAAGCTCATTATGCTTCCATTAACTGCTGACAGAGCGAAGGGTGATTGAGGGCAGAGTGAGAGACAAAGGGGACTGAGTGAGAGGAATAAAAGCAAAGTGGAAGAGAGGGAGGAGGCGCTAGCTGACCTAACAAAAATGAGAAATGATGCACAACATTAAGAAAGATGTGGGGAGAGGCTGACTCAAGAATGAGGGGAAGAGATGGATATGAAATGACTGGGGAGCAGTGAAGAAAAATGCAACGTCTTAAACTTTAGCAGGGTGCAAAATAGGGTTTGGCGATTGGACGAATATATCGACTATCGACGATGGGGTGAGGTTATGGTTGGTAGTTTATACGAGGGCGATTTATTTATTTGCCCACGAGTATGTTTCCTAATAATGGAGCCAATAGAAAAATAATACTAGCGCTGTTTCAACAGCACCCTCTTTCGTCTGCGGGCAAATGCAGCGATTCATTTACTCATAACAGAAAGAAAGAGAGGCAGGAGCCTAAGAAAAAAACATCCGGATGGACACATACATGAGTCCTTATTTCAGGCTATAGTGTGAGCAAAGCCAAGCAAAAATTTTGTTATCTAAGTGACTCGTATTTCATGTTTAACCGGGGAGGCGAAAGACCGCGGGGAGTTTGAAAACAATGTGCCGGGAGTTCGCCGTCCTCGCCGGCTCTAGCGAGCCTTGAACCCCCGGCTAGCTATCGCGCTGGTGGGTAACGGACGTCTCCGAAAACGTTGGAGCACGTTTGCAAAATATGTGATGTCTTAATAAACTGAGCAGATATTTGGAGTTTACACAGCTACGTTCTCGCCTGAAAATATGTTAAGTTTATTTGTGACCCGGGGTAATGAGAGTAATATTAAAACTAAGCGGCTGCCGCCATTGTTGGAAACTGGAATTGGCTGGGCTGCGCTATGAATTCTGGGATAGGTTGTGCCACGAAGGATACACCCGACCCATCTTTCATATCTGGGGGAAAGGAGCACACATTTGGAGGAGTCTGCAGTATGGACAACATTTGAGAAAAATGTTGTGTATAACGGGAGACGTTGAACATTTCTGTCCTGCAGCCGGTGCCGCTATTTGAATTCACCACACACTCGTGCTCTTTTTCGCTTTATAAAGTTTAATCTTTTCAAGGTCTGCGGGGTGTTCTTCATCCCAGCAAAATCAACATTTAGCAAGCGTGATTGGAAAAAATTACTGTCAAAATACTTTCCGACCTTAGACGTCTGATTGTGTGACTTGACGCCGAGTTTAAAATGAAAGGCCGTAGCTGCCACTTCCTACTTTCTCCACTTCTTTAGAAAGATTTAATTCCAGGTTGAAATGGAGGATATTACCCTGAGGTTTAAAGCAATATACTTTTCACTGCAAACATTTGATGTTATTGCAGCTGTAATTAATAACGAACAGAGTGATGGAAGTCGAGAGCAAAAACTGGTGATTGTATAAGTTAGTATCTGCAGTGTAACGTAGGGCATTTCCATTTTTCTCCGTGACGAGTCTGTCCTTCTCCTGACTGCAAGAGGATGACTGACTTACAGTTACCAGTAAAGTGGGTTGGATGTATACCTAGAACACACATTATTGCTTTATTGTATATCATCAAGGAGTATCAAATACAGTCTGAACAGCAGTCTTCAGTATGCATTCAGTTATAAACAGTCGCCCACACAGTGCCTTTTTCTTAACCTTTGTGTCTCTGCTAGCGAGGGGCTCAGCTTTTCCAGGGTGATACATTTTCATGAACATCTTGTATTAGCATAGCAATATTGGTTGATTTTTGGACCTCGAACATCACATTCAGCGTCCGTGTTTTCTCAAGTGTCCATTCTTTCACACCTCTAAGTGACCTATGGTAGTCTCGTCATAATAAGACATCAAGGTTGTGAAAAATAGAAATTTGACCTTTTTTAGGCTTCCGGGTATAAGAGATTTAAAGCACTGCCTTTTTAGAAATGTCATATGGTTGGTACTGGGCGCCAAGTAGAAGATAGGAGACCTTTACTCAGACTGCAGCTATCTTTCTCATGCCCTTGCTGGACCATATTTTGAAACCAGACTCTGCGCTTCCTGTTCTGAGAGATGCACTTCCCTATGTGAGAGATGAGGGGAGGGTATACCAGATTTATACTAGATATCATTGCTGTTTCTGAGGAGGTGTTTTCAGCTGCTTTTTTTAAAATTAATTTATTACTTTTAAGTTTGGAATATGAATAACTTTGATGGGAGGTTTCGTTTCGTGCTGGTGCTTTCTCAGTATTCACCCAAGTAAAAGTAATAGAAGTAAAGCTGCACAGTGCAACTGAGCAGAGCACTGGTGCCATTTCATCTCTTTGAATTGGAGTCGTCTGCTTTCGTAGAGTAGAAATGGCATTAAGTCTTATCTTAGAAGTCTGTGCTTGTGTACACTTGATTGCTTGGTTTAGTTTCTGTTTAGAATGTGTGCATTAGTTTTTTCTAAGTTTTTCATCAAATTACTCTTCAGATCTTAGACTGTGGACCAGCTACGGTGAGGTCTTTTTTTTCAGAAACATTGGCCATATACACTGATATGAGCACGAGAGCACCGCTCGTCTAAAAGTTGGCAGAATAAGCAGTGGAAAGAGGAGTAGATTGAGGCGGCGGTGAGGAGACGGATCCAGAGGAGGCCTTTAGAAATAGGCCAGAGGATCAGAAAGACCTGTATAAAATGTTATGGCCTCCATATATATAGCAGGCTTCAGAGAGATGGGGGAGAATGGAAGGAAGAAACATTGAATGGAGAAGGGAGCTGCTGCATGTTTTTTTTGTTTGTTTTTTTTCTTTGTCATTACAAATATTTTAATATCTATAAATGGGTATTTGGGTATCATATGGCACCTAACCATTAATTTCAAGCTGTAGGGTCATCAGATTTTTAGTTATATGTTGTGTTTCCAATAAGATGTATAAATGTTGGCTGCCTAACATTTTCTAAGGGCCAAAGTTGACACCGTTAGATTTCTACTGGAAAAATGATACCCTGGCACATACATCTGGCATAAGACGTATAAAATAGCCACACAGTCTTTCTCTCTCTCCCTTTCTGTATAGCTGTTTATTTTTTGGTGTCATAAAATGTGACAGTTTGGGTTGCCTTGCTGTCAGCGAACCAGCCAGTAGAAACTTTGTCTGAACCACGCGGTTTTATTTTAGGATGAATCTGTTTTTCTGGTTTTTTCTCTTCAGTACAGGTAAAGTTATGGTTATAGTTGGGTGCTGTTTTTTTTCCCTTAATTGATGGTAAACATCTGGTTTTATGAGCCCACAATGCTGTGTCCACACGTGGACTGTAAATTCCTGTTAGGTATCGTCTGTGGCTATATTGATTTCAACTCCGTGTATTTCTCTCCCCCTTTTTATATCCCTTATTTCTGTGTGGACTTTTTTATGAGTGCATTGCTTCCAGTCTCTGTACACATCCCATTACACTGTTGGCTGATGGTCTTGCAGCTTCTGCTCAGTTCACGCAATCTCTCAGTAAGGTGATGTGTCACTGTTTTCTGCAGCTACAGAATGACTTTTTTGTTTATCCAATAGCTATTTGAAGGAAAAACGATATTAAACAACCTTTTCACATCTTTTTAACAGTGCGTCTAAATTGAGTTCTGATCATATACACTCCAGCTCTGATTTGTCTCATACCACAAAAGGATTTATTTTGTCATTATTTTACCTATTGCACATCATCCAGCCGTGCGTCATACAGCATCTTATTTTTATTTTTCCATCCTACTCTTGGGGGAGCTGCAGACTATCACACATTGGGCATAAGAATAAAAAATAGGTCAAAAAATAAACATGGAAAAGGAGGCATGTGACACGTCCTTTATGCTGATGGGGCTTCGTTGGAGCAGTGCTTTAATCTGCTACTGCTGCAGAAGGCCAAGTTATAGCTTTCCTAGTCCACGTCCATGAGTGGTGTTTGTTTACACTGTCAGGTTTGCACAGTAGTAGCATGTTCGCTGTTTGCTCATAACTTTAATCCTTTTCTCTTCGCTCATCCAGACGGCCTTTCCTTTCATCGGGCTCACACCACACGTTTCAGTCGTCATTCATCCCCCAAAGCTTCTCATTAACACCCTGCCAGGTACTCTTCCAGCAGGTCTACAGGTGTTTGGGAAAAGAAGTTATAAGCAAAATCTGCCTTTAGCTGCATCATTTTTCTCTTGCTGTCTGTTCATTGTCCAGCCATCTGCTCCATTCAACATCTACTCTCCCTCATAGCTTCGATACTTTGTTGTCTCTGTGTCCTGTTCGTGGTTCTTCTGCCATCTGTCTCAGCCCATAATCACTGACACTTGCTCCGTTTTTCCCCCCTCTCTCTCTCCTTCTTATAAAGTAAAGTTTTGTTTCATTTTTGGGATCGTGAAGACTTAATTTCTGAAAGCTTGGTAAGCATAAAGGGAAAGGAAAGAGATGAAAGTGGACCACATAGGGGGAGATGATGCTGGGGTAAGTAATGTTTTTTGACTTGTTGCCATGTAAAGGAAAAGAAGAAAGATGAAGGGAGAAAGGCAAAGGCTGTGATTAGAGGGCAGTGGACAGTGGGGGGGCTGCCATTGCAAGACGGTTTACTCTTAAGATAGGTTTATAGAAGGTGAAGGAGTATAAATACATCCAACAGATATTTCCTTTATTTTATTTTTAATGTATTATCTCTGAGCCTGCCGTTTGTCACATTTAAACCCTCTTAACAGAGCAATCGGTATCAGTTTTACTCTTTCATCCCTGCTTTACATATCTGTGACGGTGTTTATACCCACGATACTTTTCCTGAAGTCTGTTTTGGTTTTCTGTTGAAGACCAAACAAGTTGTTCGCTTTATGTCTTGCAAATGACTGGGCATAAAAAACAAACAAACATGAAGCTGCAAGTGGTGGAAAATGGCTATTGAGAAGGCGAGAGAATGACCTGAATCTTAATTACACAGGCAGAGAGTAGAAGTGAGAGTACGGCTCAGCATGAAGGGATGAATTCATGATTTTAAATGTATGGAGGGCTTCTGGTCAAGCTCCTTTCCATTACAGCTGGGATGAATATAAATGTGTGTGCATACAGGGATGTGTTCATTATGATTTTTTTTTTTTTTGTGCCTGCAGGTGTGTGTGTGTGTATATCTGTGTGTGTGCATTACTATATGTGTTGGTGCCCATGTGTGCTTTCAGGCTGTGCATTGTTTTGGTAGGGTGAGCTGCACCGCTTTGGTAGCCGTCTGCAACAACAGGATTAGAGAGGTGGCACCACTGAAATGTAGCTGATCTATTTGTGAGCCTGTGTGTGCATGTGGTTGTATCGTAGCTGTGAATCGTGTGTGTGTGTGTTGCAGGTCTGAAAGGGAATTGGATCAGATTACAAAAAGTCTTGGCACCAGATTAACTCGAATCCCCACGACAAGAGGAAAAAAATGAGAGCTGCAGTTAAAGCGAATGGCATAGGGATGTTTAGATGAGGTGCAGAGTGAGACGTAGTGTAGGATTTATGTAATATTTGCTCCGAAAATCAACAGCGCATCAAAGGTTGGTGTGTATTGGCTTAAAACGACTTCTTATTTTCACATTTTGATTCCCTCTTATTATACAAAATGCTGAGAAAGTGTAACCCATATGAGCTTTCATGACATTGACTGTTTCACTGCTTTTAAAAATGAGCCAGATGGCGGCACTCTGCTGCTTTCACTTAGGGTTAGGTTTTCTCCTGGGGTTTACTGAAGAATAAGATGAAGTGTATAATTTTATTTAAATTTTTTTTTTAACACAGTGTTTTACTCCTTTTGCCCTTTAGCAAGTACTGGAAGCTTTGCCTTAGCATATATTTCTGAGACAAGAACACTTCAGTGCTGCACCGTAGCTTTGCAAGTCTGAAAACTCAGGACCTACCAAATATTTAAATGCAGTAGATTGTGCTCGTTGGAAGTCTTACATCACAGTTGACTTCCAAATACCCAAACTACAGTACGTTTTCTCCAGTGTTACCAAAGTGACATTTGATAAGTTCAAGTTTTGTAGTTTCAGAGCCACGAATGAGACTTTGCATTCAAGAGCTTGTCTACCGTACCAAAAAGAGAAGCAGCCAACTCCAGAAAATAAATCCTGAATTTTAAAGAAGCAGAGGCCCTGATTGACAAACCACAAAATGGATTTGGCTTTTTTGTATTTTTTAGCAAAATTATATTTGTGTATTTAGTTTGAAATTTGCTTTATAAATTTTGTACTATTTTATCATTTTAATCTGCAGAATGAATGATGAGAGTGTGTGTGTTAGGGCTGGGACGACGCGATTACGTCGACGCGTAAAATACGTCGACGTTAAAAAAATGGGCGTCGATGCGTCGTCACTTTCAAAACAGACATGGCGGCAGAACACGTAGTTCTACGGTATGGGGATATTTTAACAGAAAAGGAAGTGATTCAGTCGTTTGCCGGCTTTGTAAGGTGGAAATGGCCTATCATATAAGCACGACGGCTACGCACCAGCACCTCAAACAACGGCATCCAGGAACTCACACACACACAGAAACGCGAGAAACGGCAACAAAACGGATTATTTTTGTGTGAATGAAGAGCACTTTCATGCAGAAAGCAAAGTGAATGTTACATTTTTTTTTGTTTAAAGACACCATTGCTGCTATTTATTTTAAACGTTTTGTTAACTTTCCTTAAATTTATATATGTTTGTTTTTTTTTATTAAAAGGTGTTCAAATGAAGAAATTTGTGTTTTTTATTGAGATACATAAATTAGTAAATGTGAAATTGCTATCAAGTCAAATAATGGGGACATAATCGATAATCGAATCAAATCAAAATAGAATCGGATTGAAAATTTAATCGTTAGATTCATCGATGCATCGACAAATTAATCGCTAGATTAATCGATTGGAAAATAATTGTTTTGCCCAGCCCTAGTGTGTGTGCGCGCTACCGTGGCGAAACATAAGCACTGTGCAGTGAAACTGAAGCAGAGCTTGAGTAGAGCAACAACAAAGGAATCTATCTTTTCTATTCAGGAGAAACTTTCTATTGTGTTCAGGGCGTCTGTGACTAATAGCAACGGTAGTGAACAATTAAACATGTTAAGACACCAATTTCTTATCTCTTTCAAGGCATTTTTAAACGTTTTCATGATTAATAGCTACATGGTCTGCAGCCTGTAAATATTTTTGAAAGTATTTCACAAAATTAAACAGATTTTGCTTCGTTTTCTTTTTAGACATTAATTATTCAGATGGCAGCGATATCAACTGCTGCACTCCAGAACAGTTTGGTTTTCTCTTGGGACTCGTGTTTGTTTCCATACATATGAAGCCTGGTTTATAACACCTGTACCATGGATTATGTGTTCAAAGCATTTAATCCCACTACTTTGTTTTTTTTTTTTTTTATCCTTTACTTGATGGAACAGTGGAGAAAGGAAAGCTCAGACTGGGGGAAACGCACTCTGCGTTAGCTTTACGGCATATGGTTTTACCTTCGCAACCCTTTGAGGTAAACTGCAGCCCCAGAATTAATCCCACTGTTTGTCAGTAAATTGACGAGCAATACTGTACCGTCACACACTAATCTAACCAGACTTGCCCATTTAAAAGAATCGGTACCATCGATTGTGTGATTGATTTGTTTTTTTGATGCACGTCACACATGCAGCTTTTTAGCACATTACTACGACTGTCCCTGGACATTTCGTGACCCAGCATGTGTCGCTGTCAGACTGGTGGATATGGAACATTGGGAGATGGCAGGGGATTGGAAGGATTTGTGTGCAGTGTGCAGTGAATTATCAATATTGCTGTTCCTCGGAGGATTTGCATGTTGTGACAGCAATCTGGCAGTGACAACCTTGAGACAATCATTTGTTTTTTCTACTGAGAGTAGTGAGTCTGCAGAGCTGGTGACTGTGGAGTGTTTGTTTGTGTGTGTGTGTGTGTGTATGTTGTGGTGGAATTTAGGA
>VUQR01012501.1:0-13584 GCA_015108515.1 Hemichromis elongatus | reverse complement strand
ATTGTTTATTTAAGCCAAAACTCTATTGAGAAATTTTGCCAGAACTTTTTGCCAGAAAATCCTGAAGTCCACTTTATTAGGTACAACTTGCTAGTACTGGGTTAAACCAAAAGCAATTGATTTGACCTTGACTTTGTGGTGTGGCGCTTAATCTTGCTATAAATAATCATCAGGTTTGTACACTGTAGGAAGAAAGGGATCAACGTGATCAGCGACAACACTTATCCAGGTTTTGGTGAACCTGTATTACATCCTTAGTTTCTTGTTTAAGCAAACAGGAATGGCACCTGTTGTGGGCTGCTGCTGCTGTAGGCCATCAGCTTTAAGGTTCAACGTTTGTTCAGAGATGGCCTACGGGCTTCCAATCAGCTTGAAGCAGTCTGGCCGTTCTCCTCTGATTTCTGGCATCAAAAAGGCATTTCTACAGAACTGCTGCTCTCTTTCTGACCATTTTCTGTAAATCATAGAGCTATTTGTTTTGAAAAATCCCAGGAAAGTCAGTGAGCAGCTGCTGCTCAGTTTGAAATTCAGAAGACCATCATGACTATGTCTACACGCCTAAATGCATTAAGTTGCTGTCTTGTGATTGGCTGATTAGATGTTTGTTTTAACGAGCAGTTGAACAGGTGTGCCTGGATAAAGTGGCTGAGTGTATTGTCTTGCCAGTGCCCACAAGAGGTACAGTCTCACACATGGCAACATGGTTAGACATCTTCCATGGACTTCAAGTGGGCCATGTAGTTAAACTGTGTATGCACATTGTTCATTGTTAAGTCCTATCAAAAATGTCAAATGGTTTATTCTGAAAAACAAAAGCTTTTTGTTTTCTCTTTCACCCCCTTCCCTACTGTGGCCCCTAGAGACAAAGCATGTACAAAATCCAAAACACATGCAAATTCAGAAACGCATAAAAATTCCAAAACGCATGCAACAAGCCTGAAGTGTTTTAGGTATGTGCTAACTAAAAAATAAAGACATGATAGTTAAACCTTTAATGAAATTTGCAGATTGTCTCAGTGGAGTTTTTGCTATCTAATATATGACAGGACATTGGAGTAAATTCTCGCCCATCTCACACTTCTGTTTAATCACTTTCCTGTGTGACGTTTATTCAGCTGTGTGAAAACTGTAACTTTAATCTCAGCCAAACCAATTTACTCGGGGTCAAAACACTTAAAAAAGCCAAGCAATAACATTTTTAAGTTATCTAAGTGACTTGTATATCATATGTAACAATGTGACGGGAGTCCGGTGTTCTTGCCGGCTTTAGTGAGCCTTGAACCCTTGGCTAGGTATCGAGCTGGTGGGTAACAGATGTCTCCGAAAACGTCGGAGCACGTTTGCAAATATGTGATGTTTTTAAAAAAAATGAGCAGTTATTTGAAGTTTACACAGCTACATTCTCGCCTGAAAATATCTTAATAGTTTATTTTGTGATGATGTGACATGCCTGCGTTTGTCACTGTCTGAGCTGCATCATAGCAAGAGATGCTATGCTAGCGACCGTAGCTTGGACGATCAGGTGGAACGAACCATTGTGAAAGGGAGGGGTGTGTCATAAACAGTACATTATTATAATACATTATTTGTTAAATATTAAATATATGGTCACAGTAGACAAAATACACTATGTAGGAGGGGCCCTAGCACATTTAACGTATATATTAAAAAGAGAAAAGAAATAAGAAAAAAAAAGGATCTGGTCTTCTGGGCCCTTCCTCAGCCTGGACCCTTAGAATCGTCCTAACCTTCCACCCCTTTACAGTGCCCCAGCCCCTAGCTACGATACCAGAGACTACTGCTTCTTTATCGGCAGCTTGCATCCATGTAGATGCATTCCTGCCATCTTCTGTTTCAGTCCGTTATTACTCGCAAATCCTACTTTGTCCTGCGTCTTTCAGGATCTTACAAAGCTTGAAACGACACGTCGACTATTATTCATTGTCGACGATTTTGATAGTCGACGTAATCGTGACTAGTTGGCAGCCCTACATCCTGATCATCTTTTTCTTATTTCTTAATTCATGTTGCTGTATGAAAGAGAAAAACTAAGCAGAGCTATGTTTGGATAGTCTTTAGGAAGCAATAATGTTAGAATAAGATGGCATGTATATAATAAGTAGTGTATTTCATATTTGAGGAGCAGATATTGCTGTGATGTAAACATTTCAGTTTTTTCCCCCTCTGCTGCTATTGAATGCAGTTCCAAGTCCAATATATTTCAAATGGAAAGGGACACCAAAGAACTGTGGCAATATCATACTATCATTTCATCTACTTTCAACTCAACAAGGACGTCTATATTATTGCATCATTCTGTATTATTTGTGAACACCAGATAATAGGAAGTACTTTCACATTGTATATCCATGTTTTTTTTTGTTTTTTTTTTATCCTGTTATTTCGCTGCAACCTCATCCACCTGCCCCCTGCTTGTATCAGCAAGAGATTAAACTGACACACAGTCATTCTCATGTATTAAGGATCCCCTCTTATCCGTCCTTGCAGCAGTTTGTCATATTTTGTTCATCCTGCAGAGAAAACCCCATATAGCTGAGGAAATTTGACATTTTGGGGAATTGGGGTCATTTGAATTGGCAGGAGTGCAGTAATTACTTGAATCTGGGCAGCTCTCCCTATGAAACGTGTTTTGAAAGTTTCAGCTGTCACACGCACGGCTTTCATTTCAGGTTTGGCTCAAAGCAGCCAGCGATGACGGCTGGAAAGAGAACAGTGTCTGAAAAGGGGAAATTCAGTGTATATTCATCTTAATTGTAGAGGAAATGTACTTTTGAGACTAACATTGCATTGGAGTGCAAACGACAAGTGAAAACTGTATTAGGGCTTTACGGCGTCCATTCGTCTCTGAGCTTTCCGTTTCACTTGACTGCACTTCCAATCTGTGAGGTATGAGCACATTAGTTCTTGTTTTCATGCGAAATGCAGCGTTATTAACAGACTTGTCAGGGAAGTATTTTACCGAGTTCTGAAACTCTGCTTAACTCTGTTCGATCCCCCGCTCTCTTCCCAACATTGTTTTTCACCACGTTAATATCTTCAGGTTAATTCATTCTGTATTCTTTCTTCAATTTACACTTTTCCAGCCTGGCTGCAGCGGAGCTCTAGTTTATTTTTATACCTCAATCCTCTCTCTGCACACTCAGAACATTTATGTATGTTCGATGGTCACCATGCCAGTAAGTCCAAAATCATTGTAATTGGAATATCTCCCTTTAATTAGTCATTTACTCCTACTCCACCTTTTTATTCCTTGTTGTTGGACTTGTCATGTTAGTCACTGTGTGGTTTAGCTTTTACCTGTAGATGAGATGACAGGAGAGCAGGGTGCAAGAAGCGGCCTGGAGCTGGCTAAAGCCCAAGCTGCTCCAGTGTCCTTTTGCACTGTGCGCCACCCTCGACCAGTTGAACTCTTCTGGCACCCAATGTAGTTGGATTTTGGCACCAAAAGTACAAATGGAGGCAATGGCTTCAGACAAAACAAAATAATAACAACTCTTGTGAACCTCTAGAGGTCTTCAGATGTTGATTTTATCTCGCATGAAATATCTAGCAGTAAAAATGTTTGTTGACATGAGATTTGGAGCAGATTTTTCCTCTGTTGCCAGCAGCTATTTAAGGATTTTGGTTCTCAGTGTTGGGCTGATGTGGAGCTGGGTATTTGTATTTTGATTTTTTTTTTTATGTATGAAAACAGTCCCACAAGGCATGCTGTGCCCAAATAGCAGAGGGAGGCTAGGCTCTGTATGGCCACAGAAAACCAGTCAAACACGATGCTGCTCAAAGCCCACTCATTCCTCTTTAAAGCAAAAGTATAACCTGCACATGTACATTTCTTATCTTCACCTTCAAGTTTTAAAATCAGTCCACACTGGGATGAGTAGAGCGCCACTACTTCACCTGAATGCAAACTGGAGTGATCAAACGTTATCCAGATTCCATATTTCTGTACATGTTAGTGTCTCCAGTGAGAAGCTAAAGTGCTAGTAATAGGATGTTAACTGCAGCGAGGGTTAATATAATATGTACACTTTCATGTATCAAAGTTGCCTCATCTCCGTCTTTAATCCTCCATACCATGCTGTCTCATATGTCACTCCTCCCTCAGGCTGTTCCCTTCATCTGTCTTTCCTCAACCAACTTGGTGCATTTATTTCTTGACCTCTGTCCATTTCTCATGCCCTCCCTTCTCTTTGTCACACCATTGCCTCCTGTTCGCTCTTCCCGTCTCCCTGCACCATCCTTTCAGCCCTGTCAGTTCCTCCCTCCGTATCTACCGCTCTCTGTCACAGCCATGACTCCTTCCTCTACCCTTCTCCTTGCTCTCCTCCCCCATATCCATCTCTTCTCTGTCATCCTCTCCACTCATTCGTATTCACCCCGACATCCATTTTCATCTCTCACCATCTCTGTCCTTAAGTTCACCTTTGCCTCATCCAGTCTGGCTCGTGCCTCATCTATTCTTTGTCCCTTTATGAACTTTTTCTTTTTTCTGGTCGTCGGTCTCTCCGTCTGCCCCCTCTTATCCTGCTGTATCATCACTCCGTACCTGCCCGTCTTTCTGGCTCCATTCATTCATGTACTAGTGCGGGCAGCAGACGACATGAAAGATGGTTGAAGAATAACTTTGAGGTAATGAAGTGACACTTGCAAAGGCAGCTTCACACATGAGATGCTAAATGTTGAATCTCAGGTGTATTGGCTTTTATTAGCGGGTCAGTCACAAATGATGGAAGCAGTTTCCATTATGTTGACAAGAACCCGGCACAAATGCAATGGAACTACTAAAAATGTGAGATTTTCTCCTTTTCCTTTTTCAGCGCAGGTTATTTTAATCACTTTCATTTAGTTATTTGATTCAAGATTGTTTTTAAAAATCCTAGTTTACTCATAGTCTTTAAAGAGTAAGTCACCAAGCGATTTATAACATAAAATAAGGTGCCGCAGTTAACCTAAATGGATAAAATTAGGCCTACACAGGTCGGTCTTAAGCATCTTAAGTGTCCACAGACCTAAAGTCCAATGGGAAAAAAACTTCCTGATCTCGACAGCCAAAATCTCCAAAGCAGAGTCTCATTTTGACTTTAATCTGGACAGAGGTACCACCGAGCACCGATGAGTTGACGTCAGACATCTCGGTTATGTGTGGATTTAGAAGTTTGCTAATATAGGAAGGGAGTGATGATTTAAAATCTTCAATTTATCACTGAACTCTATCAAGGAGGCGCTGTGGAGAGGACATAATTGTTGTCACATGTGACCTTTAGAAGACCTGGACAGTTGTAAAGAAAGTGGACATTTCCTAAGTTTTTCTTTTTTAATGAAAAACGTTTTAAAATGTTTAAAAGTAACTGCCACTGTGCTGCTAATGCAACAAGAAGGTTCAATTCCACCCTCAGGCTGGAGTCTTTCTGTGTGGAGTTTGCATGTTCTCCCCGTGTTTGCGTGGGTTCTCTCCGGGTACGCCGGCTTCCTCCCACAGTCCAAAGACATGCAGTTAGTAGGGATGGGTTAACTTAAAACACTAAATTGTCCATAGTGGTGTATGTGTTAGCCCTGCGACAGACTGGTGACCTGTCCACCCTAAGACAGCTGGGATAGACTCCAGCCCCCCCCCGGCAGAGAATGGATGGATGGAAAAGTAACTGTTTAAAATTTGGGCACTCTTGCTCCCAAATTCTATATTAGGGTGTTTAAAGCAGGTCAAGTATTGGGTGATAATCTATATTGTTTTGTGGGTCAGTGGCTTAGTTAATACTATAAATATTATGCAGTTAAGAAACTGAAGAAGCGAGGCCAGAGTTATATCTGCGAACACTGCAGATGAATTGTTCTTGTAGTTAGGCAGGAGTTCGCTAGAAGGGAAGAATCACTTGAGACCCATTAGCACATGGACCTCACACTGCAGGATGCCTTAACCAATCCAGTGAGACCAGCCCCAGTTTTGTTTCAGTACAAATGAGTGTAAAGACATTTGTATTAAATAAGCAGTTCTGTGAGTTTCTATTCCAGCATTGTCCACTTCTGATAAATCTGCTGAAATGCACGCAAACACAGTACGTCTCTGTAAAGATGAATAGCATTTACAAATCAGCTGATATCGCTGCAAACCTTAGATTTTCTTCCTGTTTTTCCATAGGTCTTCCCACTCCCACCTTCACTCTGCTTGCTCTGCCATAACACATGCTCTTTTCACTTCCCTTCCTTCCTGCACCTTCTCTCCATATTTCTCTGATGGTACTCATGTCTTTTTCGGTTTTCTACAGCTCTGGTATCTTGACAGGGTGGTATCTTTTTGACTGAGAAGGCATCCTCTAACTTTTCGCTGCTGCTTTTGCTTTGCTCTTTCTCTCAGCAGTGGTAATGGGCACGTACACAAGTGTCAGTGAGGAGGCGGAATACCACAATCTGTAATCGGAATGAACACACTCGCTCACACGCACCTCACTCTCATTCATAGATGCACACACAAATACGCCCCCGTAATGAAAGATTTTAAAGTCCAAAGGCGTCAGCGAAGACGTGCACGCACTCAGAAATGCACAGGGAACATTGTGCAAACACCTATTCATCTGTGTTCCTGCTTTCCCGAATTCTTCAACAATAGGCAGTTCTGTCTGGGGTGTCTGCGTATGCGACAGACAAAATGTGAGATAAATGTAAGATATATTTTGCCTGGGAGGTATACCCTGTGTGTGAGAGACGCTAGTCTATCTGAAAGGCACGAGTGTGTTTGTGAAAGACGGCGAGACCGCCTCTGCATTCAGCTCCAGCTCTGTCTTTGAACTTCTCCTCTCTCAAGGTTCAATTTGTCTGTAATTTAGCTGTAAATGATCTTTCCTTTGTGCGTTCAAGTGTGTGTTTCTGAGTGACTGTGTGCACCAAGTCAGGGTGTGTGTGTGAGTGTCCACATGCTGTCAAGGGACCCTGCACATTTGGTTGATTGGTGAACAGGAGTCCTTTAGATCCTAAAGTGATATAATTATACCCCCAGGCTCATGCTGGGCTCTGTGTATTCTAAAGAGACAGTGAGGGATGGTGTGCCTGTTGTGGAAAAAGGGGTTTTAAATTTCATTTTAAAGCTTCATATATCTTCATATGGGCATGGCTAAGTGTGCACATGTGAGGGACAAATGCTAAGAGGTGATGAGTTCTTGAACTACTTGAACATAATTAGGGATGGGAATTGAGAACAAGTTCTTGTAGAAAACCGGTTCTCAGTAGTCCAGTTCTTGGAATTGTTTAGTCTTCCCATCAACGCCGCTTATCAGTTCTTGCATTCTTGCTACAATCATCTTTCAGTTTACGTGTCAGAGGAAAACGGCGACGTAGACTACACCATGAATATGGACCTTTGTTTTTATTGCACAAAAAGCCGAATGCTTGCAAAAGCTAAAGCTAGCCAAAACCGAGAGTAAAAGCTGATTAAAGGCAGAACCCAGCAGCAAGACCCTGAACTTCAACAGGTAGCAAGTAGCTGAGCAGTAATTCTGCAGCCGCCTCTTCACGTTTCTAAAGCAGAATCACTGTGGCAGTCGATTTTTTTGTGCTTGTTTTTTTCTTTTTTTTCTTTGCTTTGTACGCTCAGCTTTGTGTTCTACTAGGAGAAGGATCTTAGATGTGTCCCCATTAGGGGTTTGTGTTGGTGCGTGGGGTTGTAGACTCAGTTTTATATTGTTATATGGGGACTATGCGACTGTTTCAGCTGTTTTACAGAGTGACATTAAAGTAATGTAAAAAGTAGTATAACAAATTACTTTTTCCTGAGAGTAATTGAGAAACATACATTACATTAAAGTGTTCTGTGTAATAATGACTTTTGAGTGGAGACTAACACTGACCACAACAAAGAGGGGAAATTCCTCAACAAACACTTGACCCATAGCATGCAATTAATGTGCATGAATGTAGTTTCTTTATTGCCGCTTAGCAAAGGTGGTGACTCAAAACGGAGCCATTGAGAACCAAGAAAGTAATCGCTAAATTATCAATTTCCATCCCTACACATGTCAACATTCAGTTCACAATAAGAAAGAAAGGAAATTGCAAGAAATTCTAACAGTTCATGTACTGTTAGCAGAATATCTCCAGTGTGGAAAATGTCCCAACAAATGAAGCTGTTCCACCTTCCAACCAGAAATGTTCCTCAATCAGTGCCCACACCCTGGGTTTGAGTCGCCCCATCAAGCTCCATCAGTTCAAATCCCTTCAACACTAAACACCATCCGATTTATGGTACAGAAAGCTCTGGTTTCAGCCTCACACCTGGAAAAACTGCTTTGAGTTATCGTTGCTAACTTGTAAATGACTGATAAATGCAAATGTACCCAGCAGTTATTATTGCTCTGGTAATTGAATGAATTATTTTTATTGGTTTTTATTTTTTATTTTTTATATCCATACGCAATTTTAATCGTGTTCATAATAAAGCATTTATTTCTGGTTCATTTTTAACAAAGGTTAATATGACCAGAACGGATACATCTGAAACCAGTTGATCAACAGTCATAGCCAATGAAATCACCTTTTTCTTTGTTTTGAAAAAACAAACAAAAAACCCCACATATTACCCATGTAGTGTTTGTCCGCTAATTTGTTGTAGCACAGAAAAATATTTGTGTGGTCAGTAAGGCCAACTTGCAACATTTAAAAACATGCTGTAATTGTTTAAAGTACAGTTTGAGACTCTATCCTGTGAAAATTAGCATTAAAAAATATCAGTATCTGCTTGACAACAGCATCTGCAGCTGCTATGTTTTAGCTGCAGTAATCTATAAATACCATGCAAAACTTCAGGGTCTGTTTCTTGGTTCTTTGACGTTCTCCTGCCAGCAAAATGATTTGGCTAAGATTTCATCTCATCAGATCTATAATCTCGAGCACCCCAAACCAATGTGCTTCTCAACTTTTACTGAAGTTTTGTTTATAGAATGTAGTGTACGCACACTTATCTGATGATGGAAGCTATCTAATATGTGCTCACTCATGTGTATCATGTTTCAAATGACATGTCCAGATGTTTAAACATGCAGTCCTGAATATAAGCTGTAGACTAGGACTAAAGTTATGTATATTTTTTTTATTGAGGAGTAATAACAGAACTTTGGGAGGGAGCAGTTATATTTGGTGCAGCATCTTCATTTCATCATTGTCTTGCCAGTTGTTTTCCATTCTTGGCAGGAAAAATGAAGCTTTTCAGGCAGCTTTTAACCCCCCCGAAGAAAAGACCGTTAAACCTGTTTTATTACAAGATGGAAATAAACAACCTGTTGCCACCAACAGTCGGTGTTATTTTAAAAATAAATTTTGTGTGGTCACTTAACACCATCCATCAAATTCATCACTGGCACAGCCAATCGATGCTGATTTTTAAACAGGCGCTCGCATATCGACTGTGCGATGTGCTTTTGTGTCGCAGTGAAGTTGATAAACACATTCTTGCATTGCTGTGTTTGATATTAAGTCTAATATTTGAATTGTTTGGAGTTCTTGCATTGATTACTTTGACTGTGTGGTAGAATAAGTGGGGGGGGGTAGTTGAATGGCTCAGGGGAAGACACTGATTGTGAGTCTGGAGGTGTGGGACCTGAGTGACCCGAGTGCTCTGACCAGAGTGGATCAAATCAGGTGGTGGGCAAAGTGCAAGGGGTCACCTGTGATGGCCCTGGCGATGGCTTCCAGGAGTGGCAGAGGGCAGCCAATTAGTTTATTATTACTCTGCACACCCTTCCTGTTCTCAGTTCTGGCCCCTGCGTACCAAACACCCAGGCAGTAGGAGAGCACGCTCTCCACTGAGGAGCGGTAGAAGGCCTTGTGGTCCAGGTTCTTCCTCAGGACACGGAAGTGCAGCCGGGGCTGGGCCTCCTTTAGCAGGGCGATGGTGTTGTGGGTCCAGGTGAGATCGGCGGAGAATGGGTGGTCAGAAAAAGTGGAGACCGATTTTATAGGGGAGTGGACCTGTCTGTGCCTCCTGAAGTCCAATATTAGTTCTTTTGTTTTAAGGGTATTGAGCTTCAGCACCGGTGGGAGCCCAACCATGGTTGTCATTGGCATACTAGACAGTGATGTTGCTTGGGTGGGTTGGTGTATATACATGTGTATAGGACATACAGTAGGGGGGAGAGGTGGGGACCAAGTCTGCCTGATTGAGGCCAGCATGTGAGGATAATCTCTTAAATTGATGAAAAATTACAAATCCGTAATCGCGAGGATTGGCTATAATGAGTCTGGTATAGTTACATGTGTTGTCATGTGGAATAACCAGGATCTGCTGTACAATGTTTAGTGTTGGAAATCAGAACCTGATCTAGCTAACACTTCATGTTTGAAGACTACCATTTGTGACAGTTGAGGAAAAATCGTCTATGACTACATAAATGGCCCGCCGTGCTGTTTCGCTCTTTGAAATGGTGAAAGAGACAATAAGAGGCAGTGTTTCAGAGAAATGCCTTCATTACATTTAGCTCTTAATGCAGCAACAGGATGAGCAGATGAAGAGGCTGCCATGGAATATGGCCTTTTTAGAAGTGCTGCAACAAGATTATGATTGTCTATAGAGCAAAAACAAAAGTGTTCTTGTGCTTTTATTGCTTCTATTTTGTCAAATTTCCAGACGAAGATGCAGGAAATTGGATCGTATGTGTCAGACAAACGGAGTTAACATTATTCTGGGCTTTATTGCTTTTGGTTATGCGTGCGTTCACGTGTACTTGAAGTACACAAACCTTCTTCTGGCCTCTAAATATGTGGATATGTGTGCATGCATTAATATAGCGGTGCTTGAGAGAAAATGTGTGTGCTGCACCTGCTTATGTCTGTCTAGGCTTGCTAATTAGTCTGAAATGACCACTCTCAATCATCATCAGGCTGAGAGAGCGTTGGAGAAGAGAGAAAGAAAGACAGACAGAAAGTAACAATGCCTCACATCGTTTGACAAGAGGGTCTGACAAACGAGGGGTGGAACTGGAAAAAGGAAAAGGACGCGAGGTGAAAAAAAAGACGAACCGAGTGACCCAGAGCCTCTCTACGAATAAAGCTGCTGGGCCAGAGTTCGAAGTCTGCGTTGGTTAGATATGTCGGAGTCTATAGAGAATTCCTGCTTGAATATATTTTACTGTAACACTCTTCCATGATGCATAACAACGCCTTTTATCTACCCTTCATTTTCTCGTCAAGCCTTTTTTTTTTCCCCCCGTTTGCTTGTCTTTCATTCTTTCTTTTTTTTAATCGTCTATCTTCCTTTTGTTCCGTCCTTCTTTTTAATTTCCTCCTCATTGAATATTCAGTTCAGCAGCCAGCATCTCCAGCTCTCTGCTCTTGGCTTTGATTTCCTTTCTCAACGTGGGAGTTGAAGAAGTTGCTGCCACATCAGCAGTTATCCCCCTCCCTCTTCGGCTGTCTCAGTTCTTTGCCTTTCTCATGTTTCTTGGCACATTAAGTATATTAAGATATTAGAGAAGAGGTCAGTCCAAAGTCGCTGTGCATTTGTTTTTAATTAAGATCTCATAAACTACCTACAGCCCTGCAGTTGACCGCACTGAATTCCTTTTCTCTCACTCCATCTGCTGATCAAATTACAGTATTTTTCGGACCACGAGGCGCGTTAAGTGAAACAAAACGGTCAAATAAGTCAAACTTTACTCAACTTCCTGCTTCCTCCACTTCCGTACCATTGATTCATTAATATTAAATTCTCTTGCAGCTGCTCCATTCCCATGTCGTTGCGCTATATTAAAGAATAACTTTGTATAGTGGATGGATTGTCTCTGTTGTTCTCCTGACTGAAGTTTGATCAGTTTATGGTCCCTAACCATCGGGAACTGTCACGTTAACTTTTATCGAGTGAGGAAAAAAAAAAGTTAGCGTTCATCCTCCAGCGTCACTGTTTGTTACGCCTTGATGTTAAACTTAATTGTTACACCTGGTAAAGCAGCAACGCTGATCAGTTTATAAGAGATGAAAGCATTTAGACAGTTTGACTCTCAGTGATGCTGCAGCGTTCGTTTGACTTTGGGACCTTAAGCAGATGGAGTTTTGGACCCAGATTGCTCCACGAGGCTCCTGACTACGGTAACTGCATTGCTCCAACTATCCAAGCGGTGCAGCTTCGTAGCTTAACAAAATCGTACTAAAACATTTTTTTTGACACTACCACAAAAAATCGGTTCGAGGTTAGTAAACACAACCTGAATTCATACATAAGGCGCACTGTTTTTTTGAGAAAATTAAAGGTTTTTAAACCACTTTATAGTCAGAAAAATACAGTACCTTGATTAAAATAAATATATTGTTAATATATATATTTTTCCAGTCATTGCTTCCTCTTGCATTTCCTCACTGAACCACTTTCCTCTGCTTTTCTGGTCCTATTCATGCCCTTCCTCGTTGTTTACGCCTGCCTGTCTCTGTGGTCCTCGGCACCACAAACACATGCTGCAGTAAACAATCCACCTTCTCCTCTGGCCACGCAAGGTTTGTGCGTGCCCATAAAATAACCACTGGCAGGCAAATACTGCTAAGCAGTACGGAGGACATGCTTTCACTTCTTGTAATACGCCAGATAATGGTTGTAGTAATTGTCAGCGTGCGCGCGTGTTCTAATAAAAACGTGTGTACGTTTATAGTACAGTATGCTTCGATGTTAGTGTAAAGAATGTGTCTAAGCGGCACATTTTCCAAATGAATCTAGCTACTTTGTGAATTGTGTGTGTGCTGTGAAGTGTACTCGTGAGTATTTGCGTGTGCACGCACTCTGAGGAGTTTTTGTTTGGTTTTGTGAGCACGTCATAAAATAATTTTAAGGTGATTATAATTGTGCAGCGAAGCATACAGTGAGTGATTGAGAAGTAAGCAGATGAATAAGAATGAGGGATGTAGCTGTGTGTGTGTGGCGTACACACACTCATTCATGTGTGAGTGGGAGAGTGAGTGGAGGCTATTTATGATAACATGAAGTAAGCTTATCATGATAATCATGACAGCTGCCATTTTTTCAGCTTTTTATGTACACCAAGGACTGAGTCTGAATATTTTTTTTTTATATTTAGTCAAGTCATCCTGTCTAATAGAAATATATGGATGAGAACATTTAATGCGCTTGGTTATTAATTATGAATGGAGCTGTTGGTAGTAGCCATCAGCATCGAGGCTGTAAAGAGGTGGAAGACAAAAGGCTCAGTATTCAAAGACTTGAACTTAAAACGTACCTTACAGGCTTTGGCAGAGTCACTTCATGACTTACTCAGGCATGTTTGCTTTCATCCCTGTTGTGTTTTTCATATATTCCGATGTTTACGAGTCTGGTAGAGCCACTTTATTATTGGGCCATTAAAGGAATTAATGTCAAAATGCTTAACAGATGTGTCAGATGTGGGGTTTCTTTTCTGCTACACATCAGCTTTGCATATGTACTTTGTGCACTTGATGCTTTTATGTTGTGTCACACGTTGCAGTTCTTCTTTTTTTTGTTGCTACAGGGTTTAGATTAGAGATCAGATCGGGGAACACGTCCTATTACAGATATATTTCTAAGACGGCATCTGCAGTGAAAAGTTCAGAATCAGTTTT
>VUQR01012499.1:32259-54942 GCA_015108515.1 Hemichromis elongatus | reverse complement strand
CTGGATATTTACAAAATAGACAATCACGACATAGGAGAGATGGTGGACATGGTGGATACTGCCATGGTTTGGGGCTGCATTTTCAGCCAATGATGTTGGCAAAATGCTATTGCTGACTTTACGATTATCATGAATTCATCTGACCTGAATCACATAAACCTTTAATAAACCTTCTCCAGGAGGAAGTAAAAGTAAGTGAGGACATGATGACCAACTAATCTAAGTATGACAGGGATTTTTACTGATAGACTATATATAGATATAGACTATATATTCCTGTTTATTTAAAACCACCTGAAACATAATACACCACATAAAGCTATAGATGAGTATCTGAAGTAAGTTGTTTTTAGTCCATCTTCAGGGCTCTGTAGTTTCAACACAGTAGACCCACACTAACGATGTCATCGTCACGTTGTTCAGGAGACTTTTGTGAGTGCAGTCAGATTCTCACCAGTTCCACATTTATTTAATTATTCTTCACATCTGTCTTCACCTCATGGCATTTTCCATTAAGGTCAAGGAGAAGTGTGATGTGAAGTATTTTTCTTTTATTAATTATTCAACACAGCCCTGGATTTAGTGTTTCTTCATTATCCTGCTCACCTTCAGGACGTTTTGCCAAGCCAATAATGAACACATATCTTTTCAGGGGAGCTTTTTGCCCAAGCACCAGTGGATGAGTATCCTGGAGTTGCAGTGGAAACAGTTAGTGACTCAAGCCGTTACTTTGTGCTGCGCATCATGGATGACAACGGTGGGTAAAATGATTAATGCTGAGCCATAAAATAAGAAAAAATGTGTTCACTCTCTAGAGGACAAGTTTGAACAGGATACAAAGACATTTTCCGGGTTTACGTGGGTTTTTTAAAAGTATAATAAATTTAAATCAAAGAATGTATGATTGTATGTTTTTTTTTTAAAGCAAACATAATTTTTTAAAACATATTTTTATAGAATCACATAATGTCTGTTGTAGAGATTACTGAACTGTTGAGTAGTTGTATCTATAATTAGTTTATCTAAAAATAAAATTTATTACATAATTTAGATTTCGTTCAGTCCTGATTTTTATTTTAAAGGTCTTCATTTTTAAAGTAATGCAGGGACACCGATCATTACAGAAGTTCAGTTTCTGTACAGCACATTTTCACCCAGTTTGTGCTACAGGGTGCAGGTCATTTTGAGAAACCTACAGGTTTATTTTTTTTTGTAATTAGTGCTGTAACTTGATTGTAGTGTTTTGTTTTGTTTTTTCAAAGGTCGCACTGCATTCATAGGCATTGGGTTTGGAGACCGAAGCGATGCCTTCGACTTCAACGTCGCACTTCAGGACCACTTTAAGTATGCGGCCGCTTTGTGAAAACAGCTCTAATTATGACTAATTGAGTTGCCAGTTTATTTTTTTCTTTAGTGTTTCCTGAGATCATTTTTTCTATCACTGCCTTCCTCCCTTGCCTTCTTCAGGTGGGTGAAACAGGAAACTGAATTTAGCAAGCAGGCTCAGGCTCCAGACTCCACTCCAAAGCTGGACCTGGGCTTTAAAGAAGGACAGACCATTACTCTCAATATTGGGGTATTATTTATTTTCATCAAGTTTCATAGTACCAGTGTGGTGTTTAGGCTTTTCAAAGCTGTAGAAATATGCCTCTGTCAAGTTTGAATGCATTGCATTTCATATATTTACTGCTAGGTTTAAAAAAAGCATCAGTCTTACTGGATATAACCTCATTCATACACAGATTTTGTTTTTTTTCCATCTATATCTTATCTAGCAATCGAAAAAGAAGGACAGGTCTCGTCCACAGAGTTCAGGTGGTCTTGGGCTCCTTCCACCTCCCCCTGGGGGCAAGCTGGCTCCACCCCCTTCTTCCAGATCAACAAATCATAACACACAACCATCAGCAGGAGGAAGTGACTCTGGTAGGTAACAGTCCAACAATGATCCCATGTTTAATCTTCACCTCAATTTACAATGTTATGAGATCAAGAAAAGATATAAAGGAGGATTCATAACTAGGGCTGCGGTATATCATATCGTCCGGTGTGATACCGGAATAAATTTTTACCTGATCTAACAGTGTCGTATCGTGGGGACAGCGATAGAGCGGCACCATGTGTTTACATTCCCTAGCATACACAATAACAAAACAAGCCCAGGCATGTCTGACTGCGAGAGTCCCATGTCAGGCTCCGGTGATGATTTAGTAAATGAGGAAGCTACTTCACCTAACTCCAAACACAGCACAATGGAAGCAACAATCTTGTTTCACCACTTAAGGCAAAAACAGATCGTCAAGTTCGAGAAGGCTGCGAAGGTGGAGATGCAAGCAGCTGGTGATGTGCAGCCCAAAAGTTAAACAAATGAGTCCCCTGAGCAATACTGCTGACAATACTTTGCATAGTCCTAAAGAATTACAAGTTGTTGTGTTTTTTTTGTTAAAACATTGCTTAGGCTTCTTTCACACTCAAAACGATACTTACAATCCTACAGGGTGCAGCACAGCGGTTCTGGCCTGCGTCACTTAAAATAGCATCAGGTCATATAGAATGACTGTCAAACTGCACAGAGCCAATATGGAGGACAGGAAGTCAGGTACAGAAATCTGGTCACTTTTCAAAATAATAGACCGCATGCAGACTTTTCTGAAACTCTCCTGTTGTGATTTGAAGCTGTGCTAAAAGCAACAGAAAACTGCTCCGCATCTCACAGAAAAGTGGCCGGTTTATTTGAGAGGTTGCGGTGAAGGTCATGAACCTTTGTGCTCCTCTGTTTGAGCCAAGTTTTAATTAATTGTCAGTAACAGTTTTTTGATTTAACATACAAATGAAGGTGAACCTTATTACTCCATTTATGCATCCGCCCCACTGTAAATGAAAAAGCGCTGCCTTTTCATTTACAGTGGGGCATGAAATCAGACCTGCTTAAAGCAGAAGTCAAACTGAAAAAACAAATGCTGCCATAAATGAATGAGAGGAAGGACTTATTTTTTTGTTGTTGAAGATTAGTTCCTTGAGCCTGTTTCCATTGAAGCACAAGTTAGTCTTCATGTTTGATGTAGTGAATACAGCGTCACAGAGCTATTATCCAAAACTATAACACATTTATTTTAAAATATCTTTCCTTTAGAAAATACTGTTTGCTGTGTCTTCTATCTATAGATGTTTACAGAGCTAAACTGTGTCATGGCTTTCTACACTCTTCTAGTGGTATCTAATCATGCACGCGGTTTCGGTTTCATGTATTAAGATTTGTAAATGCCTCTGTAAGATTTCCTCCGCCATCTGTGTAGAACAGAGGTGAATGTGTGTTTAAAGCACTGAAAAACATTATAAATGCTTGTCTATCTGAAATCATTGTCCTGTCAGTGGCGTGGGCTGGTGGTTTGTCCAGATTAAATGTGGGAAAAGACTCACTAGTTTTGAGTTTCAAGTGGAAATTTTCAATACTTTACCACCATTGTGTTTGGGTGGCTGCAGAAGTTTCAGAGGTCGACATCTAGAAAGCTCAGTGCATAAAACTGAAACCGTGTGCATCACCGATACCACCAGGGTAAACTAAAAAATAGTGCAAATACCACTATAAGTAAAAGTTGTAAGGCAATATTTTTTGTTATCTGGTGAAATGATATTTTTATCGATTGCTTAGAGTCGACATATTATTTGAGAAATCCTTGTATTGAGATTCAGTTATATTTATTAATCCCCGAAAAAGGTAATTTGTTTGCAGCTTGCCCACACAATATATGACATATATTAAAGTTTTAGATGTGTGTCTCTCTTTTTCTTTGATTTCCAACTGCCAGGGTGCTTGCTAGACCTGGACTCCAGTAACTCCAACTCTGTGGCTCCACCCAACCCCACCTCGACAGGCAGCTCTGACCTGTGGGGAGACTTTGATTCTGCATCCCCGAAGTGAGAAGTTTTTTTCCCCCTTTTCTCTGTAAATTTATGCAGCACTTTTTGCAACTTTCTTTTCCCGATTACGGGGTCCCATATCTCTCCCTGCCAAGCAGGGTAAGCCCCTGTAGTAGTTTGTTTTATTTCACTTGAATTGCTCCTACTTTGTTCTGACCTCACAGCACCGTCTTAATTATGGCTACAGCTACAGCTGCGGGCCATCTTGACATATTCAGCAGGCTCTGCATCCCCATCATTGACTACATTTGCTTGGACTCTGTATTTGTCTAGATTTGCCCTGTAACAGTTTATTCTGCCAATTTTCCTGTTCTTACAGTGTTTTATTTGCTAATGATAAATAATAGGAATATCAAGGGAGGCATAATCTTATCATCAACATTTAATGATCTACTGAAATCTAATGAAATGTTCATGAATGACTTAAATGTACAGAGAATATTTATTTTAAATGTGTATATACATATATTGTAAGTGGTTTGTAATTATTGTCATTGGTCTATGTCCTGTTTCTCCAAGTCTCCAGCAGCGGGACTGATTATATGCACTGACTTAAGGTCGCATCTGTCTGTGTAGTTAGTAATTCATGAAATCCGCAGTGAACACCGTGATTGGCTCATGCTAGCTTCAGATTATTGCGACGTTTACCGCATAATGATTTTACTTGAAAGACTCCTGTTAAGTCGCAGCTGATTTACAGAGTGGCTGTGCTCTTTAGCACTCTCTGCTCGGCTCTTGCGGTTCTGCAGCTGTCGAACACATATTCCACCGGGGACGTGCCGCGGGAGCCGCGCGCATTGTTTTAACCATAAATCAGGACACTTGGAAGCAAGAATGCTGGATGGGAGAGGGTGTTAGCAAAAGAAGGAGAGGCATCAAGTGCTTTTATCTTTGCCTCAGGGGGGAAGCAGGGATGATTTAGTCCGTGTTATGTCATCTTCACTCAGCACAGCTGTTAAAGTTGTGACTGGTGAGTCATTTAGGTCACGGCCTCTCTCATCATCAGTGAATCGGTCGGTGTTTCTGTCTCCGTAAGTCTTTATGAGAAGGGTGATCGGGTCGTGCTTAAGCACAGCGTGTTGTACAGATGAGTTAAATGTGAACTCCCGTTCCATATCAAGGTGTTAAGCTATCAGCGGTATTGTGATGCAGACAAATGCAACGTGGAAACAAGGTAGTATGTGTTTGATGCAGTGTTTTGTTGTGATATTGTTGTGTACTCAGAGATGGATTATGTAAAAAATGATTATCACGCGCACATGTGTTGTAGCAGATGTGCAGTGGAAAGTGGTGTGATGATGGATGTTGATTAGAGAACAGAGTGTGTGTGAGTGTAAAGCCCCAAGGATGCTTGTCAGTGTTTGTTTGTTGTCTAAATTATTTCTCCCAGATGTTACCTGTTATTCAAAGCGTAAGTGTGCAAATGAATATGCAAAGAAAACTATAAAGAAAAAATTTAATGGCCATAACTTTTTTGTGGTTGTTGTTTGTTTGTTTTTCTTCTTCAAATTAAGTAGTAAAAAAAAAAATCTCATGAACAACTTCCATTATATTTTATTGGTTATAATAGTGCACATTATACTCGACTGTCAGTGTGTACTTTACAATCCACAACAGGGTGGGTTTTTGTTTTATTTTGTTACTTATACCATTAAGTGACTCAGTGCTCCTATAGGCCTATTACTGCAGTACCTCAAATGGATCGTAAACCATGGAAGACATGACCTGTGTCCAGTACACATAGATGAAATGAGCGCACCCTCGATACTCACACAGTAAAAGGACGAATACATAAACATACATAGATATGACTCAGCACACGTGTGTGTGTGTGCTCGCGTGGAAGAAAAGGAAAGAGACCCTCAGGTGTGGCACAGCGGATTTATGGTGTTTTTATTGGCTGTTTTCTATGACGACGCCCATGGGTGGCGCCATCGTTACCGGTGGTCAAGGGCCCATTCTAGGTAAGATCAGGCTCTGTTTGCCCAGGTTTGGGGGTTGCCACGACGATTGCGACAACGTTTGCTATTGGATGACCTCTGGATTCGTCTGGGCCACCCAGACAACTCTCTGCATAATTCAGCTGTAATGTAAAGGAAGGGAAAAAGGGTTATTTATTTGTATGTGTATTTTAAAGGACTAAAAGATCACTGTGGCTTTATACGGACAGGTGACAAATGAAAGGAGAAACGTGAGTCCTGCAGTGGAGGGATCCTGTGGATCCTGTGGTTCATGCCCTACCTGCTGTAATTTTTATCATTTTTCATCTATTAAACAAAAGATCCAAGTTTAATCCTAATAAATAAAGGTGAGCGTTACAACATCAGGTAACTTATTGTTATGTTTTTGGCTATTTATTTGTTTTTTACCCTCAAAATCAAGCTGACAAATGGACCAACTTGTTAAACTGCACTCTTTGGCATTATCAACTGAGGGAACAAATTATATTTATTTTGTTTTTTCTTTTCAAACAAATTATACTCCACCTCTTCAGCAGAGACTTGGAGAATCACTGCCAATGAGCAATGAAGCAGCTCCAGAGCTCCAGTGTCGTCTTTTCCTTTAATTTGTCACCTGTGTATACATTAAGACTAATTCACCTTTAAGATACTCGTCCTCACGGCACACTGTCCTCACACAGATCTCATTGTTGATCACATAAACACGAGGGAGGCTGCGAGAGCACCAGGATAAAACATGAACATTATGAGGATGGATATATTGATACAGACTGACAGGGTAACTGTGTTCAGTAATGAAACTCTTATGAGCTCAATACTGTCACACAAATAGTGTAATAATAATAAAATAAGGTTTTTCTAGTACTTTATACCCTAAGTTCTGTCCGTTAATATATAATTTAAGTAGTTTTCAGTAATAGTAAGTAGTAGTTTTTTCAGGCTTTTTGAAGGATATTTAAAGCTCTTCTCTGGATGCTTTTACTACTTGTACTGATGCAAAGATGAAGCTGTCATCTTCAGGGAATACCTTTTTGGGAATCACCCTGTCAGTGCAAAAAAATACTATTTTATGCCTGTCAAACGGTGTTATCTTTGGAATAGATTCAATTACAGAAATGGCAACAAATTATGTGTTTTCGTGAAAGGCTGCTGGTAAAAAGTGACTAACAATGCAATTTAAAGCTGCTTCTTTGCTCAACTGTCTGTTATGTTTAGACACAACAGTGGTTCATCCCTTGAGTCAGGTGCCTTTTTATGATTGAATGACTCATGGGTCGGCGTTAAGTGGCTTAACAACCAAAAATAAAATTTCTCTGAAAATGATCAGGTGCGAGGACTGGACTGAAAATGCGTGATAAAACAGCCAATGTCCAAAGACAAGCCTGGAGAACTATTGCTCAAGGCTATTTCCTTCTTTTTGTTCACCACCTATCGTTAAAACACTGCAGAAAAAGTAAGACCTTTACTTAACAAATTTAAAAGTGTTTTTGTAGAAGATTTGCGGATCACCTGTAGAGACAAAGACTACCAATACATCTCTTGATGGGCTTGTGAACTGAGTACATCCTGGTGCAAGGATACATCTCCTCCCTACATTCTGCAGAGAGATAACAGCGGAGACATATGTCATGTTGAAATTGTGTAAATCACAAAGGTCCTAAAAGTGGAGACTCACCGGGTGGTATGCCATTCCCAGGTGCCTCTAGAAATGAGAAAAGAATAGCAAAAGAATAAATGAGAAAAACTCACAGAGTGGCAGACACCTGTCATCATTATCAGAAGTAAAAGGGCTTTACCAGTTGGCTGAGTTTGGGCTACAACCGTGAGTGCTGTGAAACAGAAACCGCATTAGGGGAGAGGTTTGCAGCATAAAAGCAAACACACAGCGACTCAACCATAATTAAACAAGAAGATTTGTGTGTCCTGTTTGGTAACGTTACCCTGGAAACTGCAGAGGAGCAGGACCACTGGGAGGCTGCCCATTCCTTCAGCTTGTAAGGGGTGAACTTTACGAGCTGCAGGAAACCAAAGAGGAAAAGAGTCGGGATGATTTCACAGAGTGGAATATAGTAATATCCTCACTATGATTTTTTTTTAAACTGTTTATGTTTCCTTTAATCCCGTTGCATAAATGCTCTCAACATTCCAGCTCAGGGTAATGTTTTCCTTTAGAGTTTCGCTTCAGATGAAAACACAGATGTGTAGCATAGTGCCGCACAAGAGATCCTGATGTAATTTTTCCTACATTTATTTATTCTAGTATTTATTGGACTCCTTGTAAACAGATAAGTGATGCCTGATTTCCTTCCTCCTTTTTTCCCCCCTTCCCTTTCTCATCTCCCGCCCTGCACCATTCCTCTCCCGATGTGTCACCGTAACTTTGGAGTCCAAAATGTGAGTTCTCGCAAAAGAATGTGTTTTTTTTGTGCCCTATTTGAGGACCCTCCACCCCTCCTCTGTTACGCTCCCACATTCTTTCCCAGCTTTATTTTCACAGGACATATCGCTGCTTTCCAACTGTATAATCATCGCCAGCCAATCTGAACTCGATGGTGGGGTTTTTTTTCACATCATGTCCCTTCAGCAGCGATACATGCCAGAGTCACACATTTGCAATCACTCAGTTGAAAACACTGCATTTTTCTGGTTTAGCTGCTTGTATGTCTCTGTTGGCCCGTTTGTGAGAGTTTTTTCACTGTTTGTATCTGCTGAACTTTGCATGCAATCAACCATTCACTCGTCTACAAAGCCTTTTTGACTAAGTTAGTTAACTAGTCAGGCATTCTCCACTTAACTTGTGTTTACATCTAATCAAAAGGATGTATCACCCAGTTAATGTCTTTGGCTGTGAGTTATCCTGAGTCTGCAGATGTTCTACAGAATGTTTTAAAATCAGGTGGAAAAAGAAACATAACTTGTACTTACAACTTTTGCTGTCGTCCACAACTGCTTTAGTTTTATGAATCTTTTGTCTTCTCTTCTTTTCCCCTCCTTCCCTCTCCTGCACCCTCCTTCTTCTCCTCTTCTCCCCCCTCCCCCTCCTCTTCCCCCTGTCCTCCTTCTCCTGGCACTTTTCATGCTTTTTGCTATTTTCCTGCCTCTATTTGATAAAACCTACAATCTTCTGCCTTTGTCTTCATATCTGATGGTTAATATCCGATTATATTCCTGTGATAACACATTATACTATACTATACTATTCACTCTGGCTCGGTAAAGGTAAACAGTCTGCAGGACTGCATTTTTCTCAAAACTAAAGGTGGGATGCAGAGTAAGTTCAGGAGGCCTCCCTGTGATGGATAAGAACTAAAGCTGTCTAAACCTTTGCACAGTAGTACATGTTTATATATTTTACTACTCTGTGTTTCATTGTTTCATCACCATACATTAGCTATTATTCTTCTGTGAATAAAGGTAGCTTGAGCACAGGAGTTACAGATGGCTCTGTGGCTCCTTTTCTCTGTATTTGCTTGTAAAAGCATATACAAAGATGAAAGAAATAGAAAAAGCTTTAATTTAAAATTTCCTCTTGTATTCTTACGACAAATAAAACATTTATTTCCTGGCATTTGTTTGTAGTTATTTCACAATTTAACAGTCAAGAGTGAACTCCAAATTTGACTTTTGCGATACTTGGTACAACCAGCAGATGGCGCAATGCACACAAGAAAGTGGTGCTTACCATTAACAGACAGTGTTGTCTTGACGCATGCTCAATCATCCAGGTAAGGAAACCCCACTTTGTGAATGGTACTGATGGCCATTGATCAATAGTGAATGATCAATCATCATGACAATTTGTATATTAATGATCATGAAACTGACCTCACAGTCCATTGTTAGCCAGCTGTGCTAGTTTCAGTAAATATGTTTATAAGGTTGGAGAAACCTGCAGTCAGCTAAGACAGAAGAAGTCATGTGGATGAGTGACAAAACGTTTCTCCCAATGAAAACGCCACGTCCAGATGAACAGAGTCAACTTTTTAAAGAAAATAATCTTGTTTTAGTTATATAGTTATATGTTTTAGTCAGTAGAATCAGTAGAGTTAAGGTCTGGGTTTAGTTTGCTCACAGTCTAATCTACTGTGAGGGAAGTGATGAATGTATTTCATACATTTTTACGCCCAAAAATCCCTTCAAATTTGTGGGGACCAGGATTTTGGTCCCCACAAAAGCTGTTGGTCCCCACAAGTATAGTAAACTTCCCATTTTTGGTCCACAAAAAGATATTAATACATGTACGTGCACACAGACACACACACACACACATACACTTTTGCTGTGTTTAATCTATTTAAAGGGAGAGTTCACTTATTGTTTATTGCCAGAATTATTTAAATTATTTATTCATTGCTTTATAAAATACCAAATTAACTTTTGATGAAGTAACTGCGATACACATGGTGTGTACATTCACTTTGTTAGGGTCACCTGTTTGACTGCTTGTAACACAAAATCTAATTAGACAATCAGATGACTGCAACTCAGAGGATTTAGACATGATTAAGATTATGATTTCAGTGATTTTAAATGTGGCATGGATGTTGGTGTCAGACAGGCTTGTCCCAGCAGAAAACTGCTGATCTGCTGGGATTTTCCCACAAGATTGTAGTGTCAGATTTGGTATAAACAACATGAAGACATCGATCCATCCTGTCTTATTTCAATGGTATTAATGGTGTTGGAAATATTTTCTTGGTACACTGTGGGTGTATTAGTACCAAGTTTCAACACCACAGCCTAACTGAGTGTTGTTGAGCTTCTCCACCCCTTCATCACCACAGTGTACTCATCTTCATTAGCTTTCCAGCAGGATAACGCATCGTGTCAAAAAGCTCAGATCATTTCAAACTTTCTTCATTGAGGCAGTTTTGCATGCAAAAGGAGTTCCAACCCAATACCAGCAAGATGCAGAAAAAATTAGAAAAGAATCATGTTGAGACTTTTGTTTAATTTATTGCCTGAGCAGATCACTATTTTTTCCCTTTTGAAACAAAGGGATACATAACAATTGCTTGGAAGACGACAAATTAGACAGAGAGTGGACATTTTTTATTACTGTATGAAAACTTACGTTATCATCTGTGCACCACAGTTCATTTATATTTGGGTTACATCAGCTATCAGTGAGAGTGGCTATCTGTGTAAGATGAAGGCCACAGTTTCTGACCCTTTGTCTCATTGTGTTCAGAGCTTTCTTTCATTGTGACCTTTATAGCAGCTTTGGTGAAACTTAACTCTTCTTTGGCTTCTACGAAGTTGACCAATATAAATATTGCTACACATACTCCTGAAGCTACAAAGTCTCACTGGCTCTCACCCTGCTGTGGGCCAAGTCAGCTCAATAGAGACACACTCATCATCTCCCTTGACATATTGGGGCTACAGGGACTCTAGGGTGAGCCTGCGGGATGGCCCTAACAAGGTCGACAGGGCGAGGCTGATGACAGCTTGACAGATAGAGGCAGTGTAAGCAAAAGAGACGAGGAGAGGAGCCAACTAGCACGATCAGTCCTGCGAACGCATTCACCTGCCACTCGGTCCACGTTTCTGGATCCTAAAGCTAAAATGAAGACAGAAAAGAGGAGAAAAGGAGTCAGGTGCTGAGCGAGTCAAGGACCAACAATGGTTAAGGCAAAACATGCCTGACAGTAAACACCTGATAAAAACTCCAGTTGTTTATTAGTTGTATGGCATTGCATGAGGCATGCCAGCAATGTAGTGCATACTCTCTCGCTCCTCTCTTTCACACCAACATGCTCCATCTTCAGTATTCATCTCGCTTACAGTGTCTGGATTTCAACCAGCTGATAAATTTTTGCTTTTTTCTAGTACCACTGTGCTTCCTGTACACAGAAACCGGCAGCACAGCAGACTTAAGCACTTTGTTTTCTAAACTAGATCCAGTGTGTGGCTCTCTGATGATTCTCGCTGTGCAAAACTGATAATCTCAGGTTCTTCCAGTCAGCCAGAATCACCTCTGCCAGTCCTGTTTAGGTAATTAAACCTGCTGAGATGCAAGATGCTGGCAGGTGGGGGGAAAAGTTGCAGTGGAAATATTAGGCCATGATGGGCAGAGTGTTTGGCTTCCAAGTTGGGGTAGATTTCGTTCATTTGGCCATATGAACGTTATATTTGGTCAATTAATCCGGCTCTTATATCGGCGTCCATTTTTGCAGACCTCACTCTAGTGACAGGTGAAAGCCTTTATCAGATATCTGTCTAAATATTAATTACATAGTGTGGAGTTTTCTAGCTGGTTTTCTCTGTACACTGTCTCACCTTTGTAAAAATGCACATTCAATAACAGCACGTCCTCTCGAAGTCACAAAGAAGGCAAACGCTGTTTAATGTAAAATATGCAACATAAGCAGGTGATTGGAAGGCAACGAATGCGATAATGTAGACCTTCACAAAGTTTAAACTTTCCAGCTGAAGTTTGCTTCGTGCAATATTGCTAACACGCAATCTCAATTGCGCTGACATCTAAATACTAACTTCTTGGGTTTCTGGACGAGGGAGTGTGTCTTTCAACTTGACAAATGTTCAAAGGTCTGTCATGACAGGTGACTTGGAAGTACATACATGAGTTAAAATAAACTAAGCTGCATCTCCTGCTCGGTTCAGCAGTTTAGCAGTAGTCCACATGTGTATCTGCCCTTGTTTCTCCTGTTTTCATCATCCCTGCTATCTATCCTTCTGGAGCTCCAACAGATTTGCACCTCGATCAGCATCTTTATGTTGGCACTTGATTGTCTCAGTGGTCCGCACCATGTGTTTCCATTTGTCAGGCTGTGACCCTCCTTTAACACCCAACCTGAGTGTTACATGAGCTTTGATTCCCAGAAACCGGTGCATCCCAAACGCCCATTGCCTAAGGAGATAACAAATGTTTTCACGTAAACATTCGGTATTGTGTGACACAGCTGATACGTGGCCGTGATCTGAGAATAAAAAAAGCAATACGGAGAGTGAGGGAATGACAGCCGTCAAGTGTGAAGAAAGCAGATCTGACTGCAATAGCAAAGATGAAAGGGAAAGACCAGGCACAAGAAAGGGAAAAGTAATCTGCACAAGGGCCAGAGATAAAATGAGATGGGGGTAAATGGGCAAGATGGGTCAAAGTGTTCCATCAGATTGTGCTGCTACTGGCCTGTGGGCGCCAAGGCAACCTGACTTTTGCATTTGGAGGACTCTGATAGATAGTCAGAGGGAGGTGATGATTTGCATGGTTTGTAAATAGATGGGCCAGAGGTCTATTTATAAATCCATCTGGAGTGGTCCTTAGCAGGGGTTAGCGCAGGCCCCGCCAGCATGCACACACTCACACACTGTGCATTAGCAGCTCGCTACCAGCAGGGATCCAGTCCAAATTGAAACTGTGATATTGTGAAAAGTTTAAAAAGTAAATTTTAAATTTTCTGCTGCATTTGTTGCACATTGGTGCGTTCGCCATTTAATATCTAGCAGGGTGAGGATGGATGCATACTACTGGACAGTTAACCTCACAGAATGCATAAGTGGCAGCAATGTGAACAAAGGCGCCATCAGCAATCCCGTGACAACGCAATCTTTCAACAAGTAATTGTTCTCTGTGAAAGATACAGGACAGCCCTCTCCTGAATCCATATTGAAGCCATATGGCTTCAATATGGCCATGCAGATTTCCCATGAGGTGTGTTTCATTGTCAATAAATAATCTGCAGTGGGCATCACTGGGGACAGCATGAAGGGGTTATTTTAGCCCTAAAATCCTTTTCTCTCCTAGTATAGGTGCCATGTCTGTGATTTTCATCACACCGGCATGAAAGAAGATCATGCCAGTATCACTGTCAGACTGTATTGTTAGTCCAATTTTAGATGTGCTCCTGCTGTTCTGCTGCACCTGTTGCTTCAACACCACATCCAAGATGTCATAATTTCCATAGGTGTGCTTGTTTACGTGCTGTATGCAATGCTCTCTAAACAGAATAAAGTCTAGTTTGCTTTGTAGTGTCTTTAAATTTAGCTTTTTGCAGTATCTGAACCAGCATCCTCTGCAAATCCCCTTTATTATCAGCCTGACTGCTTTGCGTCTTATATAGCACATGCAACAGTGATTTATTCTATTTAAACAAAAATTCCAACACAAGTCTTTATTAGCATTATAATACAGCTTGTTGTTCAGACATCACACTTTTCTCTTATTATTTTCATGCAAACACAAATATTTACAAACATTCACAAACAGAAATATATACAAAAAAGTTGTACTTTGAGTATTAAAGGTACTTATAAAAATATGAAAAACCTGAAACAGTTTCATAAAGACAAAGTTTATCTCTCCCCTCGTCCTTCCCTGAGCAGCTCTTCTTCTACCCCTGCCCTCTCTCTCATTTTTCTGGCTTCCTTCTCCGCCTCCTCTGCTTTCCTCTTCTCCTCTCTCTCCGTCTCCATCAGCCACGGCCCTCCCAGATAGCTCAGGATCTCCTCTGCACTCCCTCTGTGCTTGGGCTCAGGGTGGAGTAGCTCCTTCAACAGAGTCATCACTAATGGGCTGAGGCCCTCAAACTGTGAAGGAGGAGGATTGTCTCTTTGTTTTCTCTCCATAATAATATAATCATCAGCGTCCTCCTCACCCCTCCACTCGCCATCTCGCATTTTCTCATCACGTTCGGCCTCACGGTCAAACCACTCATTGTATTTTCGGTAGCCACGGTCATCATGAGTGCTCTCCTCCCAGGGAAAGCAGCCAGTTAGCAGGCAGTAGACGAGCACACCGAGAGCCCAGCTGTCAATGCAGGGCTTTACTGATATCCAGATGTCTTCCACCTCTTCTTCGGTTCCTTCAGCCTGCCTTCTCTCCATCTCCTTCTCGGCCTCCTTGGCAGGTTCCACCTCAGGAGTGCAGAAGGGTGACTCATACCAGACAGCTCGAACGGTGGTGCCGATGGCTCGAGCGAGGCCAAAGTCCCCGAGTTTGACCCAACGACAGGAGTTGTCACAGAGGAAGATATTCTCAGGTTTGATGTCACGGTGGACAAAACCCAGAGAGTGGAGGTGTGTAACTGCACCGCTCAGCTGGGACATCACCCTCTGCACGCAGTCTTCATTCACCCCGGTCTGAAACGGACAGACAGTATGATTGAGTGGTGGCCCAATATCTGACAATTATTATTATTTTTTATATAATATTTTATATGACAATTAGGCCAAGTGGAGTCTGATAGGAGGACTGTGTTACTGGCACTAAGACAACAAAATATGCGTCATTAAACTGGTTAGTGACGCATTTGGAAATCCCTGTTTAACTTCATGTACTCTCTCTTCATTGAGTGAGAGCAGGCTGTCCTTATTCTTATCAGCGCTTCATTGTGTTATTGGGAGAGACACAAACAGGGAAGTAGGTGACCTGGAAGCTGTTATCTAGCATGTCTTAAGTTTAAACTTTTAGAAATGAGCGCTCAAAAGGTACAAACTCCCAAAATAATAAAGGAAAATTTTTGGAATGATATTATGAATACTGTTAAATACTGTGCATGCTGCTGCAAATCTTCACTTTGTACTGCAATTTTTCTTTAGAGACTAAATGTTTAAGTTCAAATCTTCTTTGGTATACATTGTGTCACAGTTATTTCACTTATTTCTGTCTTCAGACTTTGATTGTTGTGGATGTGTGATGCCGTTTGTGTGGCTGAGATCAGTGTTAAGGTTTAGCTATAGACTCCTGTAGTGATTAATCACACCTGGTCACCGTTCACCTTCAGGGTTTTTGTTAAAGTATTAAATACTGCAGTGTTTTCATAGTCTAAGAAGGAGAAGAAACTAAATTCATGGTAGGTGATGTGATTGATGACATGCAGTTATATTATACAGTAATATATGGAGATTACAGCAGGAACACTTAAACAACAGCTGTAATTCTGTTGACAGTAATAAACTGCTGTAGGTTGGAAAGCTGCACCGTAAACGTAATTCCTTGCAAATATATCTGCCACTACTACCAGGTTACGGTAAATAAGGAAAATGATTTTTAGCAGGCAGTGTTTTTTTGCACTTTGGATAAAATGACTGGAGTATTTGGATTCTGGGGTTTATGGAGCAAAAAATATCAGCTTGTATAACACTTGTATTAAGTTTTGCTGTATATGTTTTCTGTTGTATCAGTAGGGTATAAATATAATTTATTTCATGCCACACGTTAGCAAAACTGACCTCGGACACAATAACACTGTAGAGGTCACCGTATAGACCGGCTTGCTGGGCAAACACATAGTAGGATGGCGTGGAGAAGAAGATGCCCAGGGCTCGTGTCAGAGACGGATGGGTGCAGTAAGAAAGGGACAGATTGTATTCACGCAGGAAAGAGGTGAGCGAGGTAGACGGACGAGGGAAGAACTTCAGAGCCATAGGAGTTCCTGAAGAGAGTAAACCAAGATGAAGTCTAATTAGCTTTAATATTCCCTTTTAAACAATCTCACCACCTGTGGCATGTGAGTGTTGTCCATCACCGACACTGTGAACAAATATAACTTCCCCTTTGGGGAGGCCATGTGTCACGGCTACGACCAAGTTGCAGCAACTTTATCCGAGAGAATGTAAGAAAGCTCCTCATTAGAGCAACAGAATAGCGTTAAAAGAAGGATCTGTTCTCATGTTACTGCAGAGCTGACCCCACAAAAAAACATGAAACTTCTTCACTAGAGGGAAAACTGAGTCTGAGGTGCTCAGGGACACTTTTGCAAATATTTCAGATAGGCAGCGAGTTTAAACTTGGAAAAAAGTTTAGTAAAGGCTCCCACTGAACTGAGTCTTGCACTGACCTCTCTTTCTGTGCACAGCCAGCATGACTTTCCCATAGGATCCTTCTCCCAGGAGCTTCACCATCTGAAAGTGTTCGGACACTTTCAGATTGGGCATGGATTGCGCCGACAGGAAACATAGCTCGTCAAGTTCCTGAGCTGCTGCAGCCTGGGAACATATGAAAGTGCACACACATAAATCCAAATTGATGAAATAAGATACGCAGCTTGAGCAGCATGTGTTGATGTTACTGATAGATAACTTCAGAGAATGTAGCCTGAATCTAAGGGTGCACATTCAGATGTGTTTCCTGAACCTGGAGCGTGACAAGACCTCGAGACTTCAAACCTCACACATCACATTAGGTGCAATAGTAAAAATAATTTTTCTCATTCTATGCAAGTTTATTGGCTCTGTTTGTAAGTTTAAGATGTTTGTGTCATCCCAGCAAACATTTGGCAGAAAATACTGGAATATATTGAGGTATATAGACACTCCAGACATGAGGATGTCTTATCAGGATGATCAGAACGTTTGGCAGCGTGATTTAGTGTTCATCCCTAGTGTTACTCATTGCTTTATGAAGTCTCTCCCATGATTATTTTCTTTGAAGAAGATCCCCCACCACATAGCCCATAACACCAGGACGGGTGTGAACAACTAAGACAAGAGCTTAACGCAAAAGATAAAGAGACTTTAGAAGGATAAAATATTTTTATACTTGACCTTACACATGTTGCATAACTGTGATGTCCCTGCAAACACTTAGTAGCATTTGCTGTGCTGGTACCAACCAATATTTCTGGTTTAAATGAATATAATAAGCCTGATTACTATTACAGAAAAAAACTTCCAATCACTTGCAAACCTGGACATGATATTCCAAATAAAAATTGATTAATTTCAGCTATGAGTCATTTTTAATGAAACCGATAGACTTTGATGTGCAGCCAATAATGACCAGCCTGAGAGTACTATGTTGTGCAGATGAGCTATATTTTAAACAGACTATGATGGCTCGTTTGACGATTGATACTGCAGAGATTAATGCTGCATGTGCAACAACAGGCTCCAGTCTGAAGCAACTAAAACGTTTTATATCACAAAGAGGATCAAACATGAAATATCTGACAGCTTCCACATGCATGAAAGTAAAATTTTATAAAGTTTAAGCACATTTCTGTGAGTTTAAGCCTCAGCGGGATTTCGTTTCCGGAGCTGTTAACACGAGTAGAAGTTATTGCAATGTCAGATTCTTCTGCTGCTCCTCATTCCACCCATGCTCAAGTGAAAATGAATATCATTTATTTTTATCTAGGTCACGGTTTAGATGAGTGATTTAGTGACTCCTACACATTGATTACACAGAAGCATCTAAGACACTGGTTGCATGCTGATATATGTCATGTCCTAAGACATTAAGGTGATTATTAATTAAAACCCTAATAGTTAATGGCGTTTTGGTACAAAGCAGTAAGTGTGATAATGCTTTAATGTAGCTCAGCACTAACTAATTTGAAGTCCATTAGAAGTGTCACACATTGGGAGCTGAAACGCCACCTTACGAAACAGTCTGCAGCCAAAGAGAAATGCTGTAGTAAAAATTCATCAGTGCATTTATGCAATGTGTGCATGCCATCCCATCAGCTAGAGGCAAATGATTAAGGCATTACAGAAAACCTCCAAACTGTCTCCACATGCACAATATAACTGTTTTCTTGACAGTATTTTTTCCTGCACTCACATGTTGACATGGGTTTGATTAAACTCACAAATGTGTGAAAACTAGATGAAAGGTTTGGTTGGACAGGAATAATGTGCAATACTTACTGTCATTTCCTGCTCAGTTGGATGATCTCTACTCAGTTTTCTTTGCCCTTTTCAAAATCTAATCAAAGACTCTTTAAAAACTTGTCAGGCTCCTGTTAGGGAGCTGCTGTTTAGGGCTGGAGATCTACTGAATGTTCGCAGCTAGACTGATAATCAAAGTGGATATTTCTGCCTTCGCTCCCTTGTTCCATGCAGTAGCACAGCTGACTTTATAGGGGCTTTTAGATGTTTACTGGAGACCAGGATATTGGCTGTGTGTTTCTCCCCATGAGACGCGTGCTTAACTCCCTCCCTCTCTTTTCCTACTCCTGTGCCAAACACTCCCGCTCTCTCCACCTCTGGCCTGTTATGTTGGCAAATACGCACGAACCAGCTACAAGGCATTTCAAACCTCCTACTCCCAGTGCGCCCCTCTCTACTGCACAGCATTGCTAATATCCCACCTCTTCCAATCTGTCAGTCAGCCTGACCACTTTAACCCATCGCTCTCCTGCCTACCCTCTCCTCAGCTGTCATTCACCTTGTACTCCCTCATTTTCCTTCCATGTCTCTTTCTCACCCTCTCAGCCTGAGTCTGAGTCAGTGAATTCCCCACACAGTATAGGATTCCTCTTTTAATCAACAGGTATGCTGGAATGATTGGAATAGGCCAACAAGCTATATCCATGATCCCTGAATCTTACAGGGATTACAGCATACAGTTACAGAGCATTTTATTGTTAAATATTGATGTTCTCTCTTCATTATCCTTTATATCTGTTACTTTCTGATGGATGTATTTAAAATTGATCAACATTTAAAATGACTAAAATATAATGATCATTATATTTTAGTCATTTTAGTTTTCATCACAATCCTGTTCTTGTCACACAACACTATCTGACTTACTCTCTTTTCGAGCACATATTAATCATCAGAGTAATATTAATAACATCTGAAACATTGTTTTAAAAGAAAAACATGAAACTTAATTCTGTACTTGATATAAATGGCAGCTTTATTTCCTACTTAACACCAGCTGTAGGTCAGGCCTTTCCTCCAGCTCCCATAGCTTCAACACCCTCCTCCTCTTTCTGTCTGCTCAGATAGGTTTCCCCTGGTACAGCATACTATAGACATATTCTTGCCACTGGATTGTGGGCTGTGCATTATGTAACACAAACACTGGCTGCTATCACAACGGGCCAGTCCCTTCTCAGGTTACTAACACCACTACTTGTGTTCAGCTGGTCATCACCAACGGGCTGCATGTTTGTGCCTGCACAACAAGGCTCTTTGGCCCCTGCTGTGACAACCAACTTCCCCACTCCACCAACAAAACTCATACTGCTGTCATGAAGTTGATGCCAAGAGGCAGTCAGTTTCATTCACAAATTCTGTGTGTAAGCCACGCATGTAAAAAAAATGCAGACATTGCCCACTTGTTGCTGATAATGTTTCACACAAACTTTCACCTTTGCTTTAGTGGTACATTACATAATATACAGTAGATAAATATATATAAATATTGTCGACCCCATCTGTCCAGGTTCCCTGTTCTTTGAGGAAATTGTCTGTGCTTATTATACAGAGAGGGGTAAATTAAAGTTAGAGTTAAAGAAAAATCCTGAACCCTGCAGTGAGTATCTGCTGGAGTTATGCTCTGGTTGGGATCTTTTCTGGCATGGTTTAGTCTTCTTGTCTCCCATAGGAAGCTCTCAGTGCAAATTAGTACAAATAGTCCAGCGTCACCTTCATCCTGTGATGACACATTTCCATGCTAATGAAAGCAGTCTCTTTCAGGATGTCACTGCCCTTATCCACTGGGGTTTGATAAGTATGATGATGATGGTAATTACATCATGCTAACCAGATCATTTATATCAGGCTTCAGTAACAGAAATAGTCCACAGTCACCTCACAAAACAGCCTGACTTTCTTATGCATTTTCAAATAAAAGCATCCTGTTACAACTTGGTGTGTTTGTGTTGCCTTATTATTTTCCTTTTTAATTTATGGATAGGACATTTTGTCCTTTTTTTCTGTTGCATTGATGAAAGTTTGTATTAAACATGGCTAAACTTTAAAATAAACTGGTCAGTGCATGTTAAAATGATCTATATGAGCCAAAAGTTGTTCTAAAGGCTCAGGCTGTGACATTTTTTTTCTATTGCTGAATCTTTATGATGTCACAGGGATATCTTATTAAGGGCATGGCCAAGGTTCGTTTAACTACGAGCTAAAGCAGCTTGTTTCAGGCAAATGAGGAGCTGTCCCACTTCTGGGACAGCTGGAGCATCATATGATGGGTTTTTCTCAGTAACACGGTCTTCTCACAACAAGAAGGTCCTGGGTTTGAATCCTCCAGCTAACAGAGACGTTTTTTTTATCTGGAGTTTGCATGTTGTCCCTATTTCTGCTTCTCTGTCTCTCGCTCTAACTTTGCTCTAGTTCATAATAGAACAAAAGTGTCTAAAAAAATGGATCGCTTCATTTAGTCTTAAGTTGATGCAGTATCTTTCAGACAGTTTATCTTGGGGCAGAGTAATAGTTAGAGACTGAGCAGCCAATAAGCAATATGTTAGAGGTTCAGTTTTCAAAGGAACTGGTTTTCATCAAACAGGAATGAATAAATAAATGGAAGTAACTGCATTTACTGAATAGCTGGGAGCCCAAAAGAGGTCAACAAAACAAACAAAGCAGAATTTCAGTATGATGATAAATTAGTAATTCAAGTGATTGTATTGTGATAAAAGGACCTGATACGTACACAATGTTGCAGGGTTTAGCCTACAAACAAATAACTACTTATAAAAAATGTTTTTTTTTTAGTAATAAATAAATAACTAGACATAAAATGAACAGAAATAGATCTGAGAGTTGATTTGTCAGAAAAGAAACAACAGTGATGAATGTTATTTACATCCAGAAAGTGACGGCACAGGCTTTCAAAAGGGCATCTTGTGAGAGCTTGGGTGTTACTTTGTTTAATTCCTCCTCTTTAAAAGCCCCTCCTCAGGCTGGGTCCAGTTCTTGCTTTTAAAACAAAGTAACGATTCTCTCCTGACACCACTTGGGGGAGTGGGCACAGAGAAAATACTCACTAAAGTTTCAGTGTGACATAATAATGGAACAACACCTGTCAGAATAACTTGTACTTGTTATAATCACCGGCATTTTGCTTGTCCTCATAAGATTAGTGTTTCCAAAGCAGAGTAACATTACATTACAGTCATACAGTTTGCTTGAGTCACCCTGCAATGTTTCCTCCAATCCCCTCCTCCCTGGAGAGAAGGGAAAGATAAAGGGATAAAGAGATGAAGGATTAAAGGGGAATTTGTAACACACATGCATGCCAGCTGTTGTTCTGATCCAGGAGGCTTGCAGGGTATCTTTCATGGTCCCAGGAAAGCTGGTCTGGTGTCACACCAGATAGTTCAAGGATGCCTCTCTGTGGACGGTGAGGGTCATTGCATTTCTGGGGAGGAATTGTTGCTGGATGTTAAATTTTAAGATATGCCACCAAATTTATGGTGTCTTTTCATATTTTCATTCATTGCAGCTCAAACTACTTAATTTCCTGTTTAATATCGGATACTTTAACACTTTTCATTGCTATTGTTCATTTTCCTGTTTGATACAGTGCTTTCAATAATGATTTTGAATTGCTTTGTATATACACTGCTCAAAAGGAAATAACACAAAAATAAGACATCCCAGATATTAATGAATGAAATATTATTTTTAAATACTTTGTTCTTTACATAGTTAAATGTGCTGACAACAAAATTACACAAACATTATTAATGAAAATCAAATTTAGCAACCCATTGTGGAAAATTACACAACAGGCTGATCCAACTTTGATGTAATTGTTAGGAGACCTGGGTCGTCGACCCAGAGTTTTGAGTTTTCTTTATTGTTGAACTTTGAGTTTGCCATTATTTATCATTCCTAGGCTTTTGGTTTCTTTGTCAGAGTTGTGCCTTCTGTTTTCTGTTCTGTGTTCCATAGTTTCTGGTTCCCCTGTCTGCTGTATCCATTTGCCAAGTCCGCGTCATTGTGTTATGTTTCCTCTTTTACTTTGAAGGTTCATGTCTTATGTTAATATGTCTGGTTCCGCTTCCTTTGTCTCGTTAGCCCTGATTTGTCCCAGCCGTGTTTCCCTCCTGTTACCCATTCCCTGATTGCTCCCTTTGTGTATTTAAGCTTT